>JAPMOQ010062750.1:92113-120255 GCA_026543055.1 Argiope trifasciata
CTTCAAATACCAAAATTTGATAATCATCCCATACTGGTACTTTTTAGAACTGAACCAGACATCTAATATCTCCATAGAACTCAATTTGATAGTCATGCCATTTTGGTACTTTGTAATACAGAAAAAAATATATAATATTTCCATATAACAAAATTTGATAGTCATCCCATACTGGAACTTTTTAGTACGAAAGTAAATTTCTAATATCTCTATATACCAAAATTTGATAATCGTCCCTTACTGGTACTTTTTAGTACAGAAGAAAGCATCTAATATCTTCGTACAACAAAATTTTGATAGTTATACATGTTGGTACTTTTTAGTACAGAATAAATCATCTAATATCTCCATTTACCAAAATTTGATTATCATCCCATACTGGTACTTTTTAGTACTAAAGAAAACGTTTTATATCTCTATATACCAAAATTTGAGAATCGTCCCATATTGGTACTTTTTAGTACCAAAGAAAACATCTAACATCTTTCAGCGCCAACAGAAAATGCTTGAGACGACAAAATGGGGCCGAATTAACTCGGAAGCGCACGAAAATTCAAACAATGTTCAGAACTTTTAGCACCCGTCTCTTATAATGGAAAAGGGGAATAGATTCTTTGAAGCCAAATAAACTCATTTTTCTTGAAGTAGTGTATAGACGAAAGAGGGGGGGGGAGGGTGATTCGAAGCCGAGAAACTGATTTTCCATTCGTCGGAGTTCCAATCGATCCCAATTTCCGGAACGATTTCCGAATCACGAATGAATTCTCTTATTTCCAGATGAATGAGAAATGGAATAACACTGAGGGGTAGGAATTGGCATGTCGAGATGTTCGTCTTTCATGTTACGCATGGGTAACTGGTGTTTTAAAAGCTGAATTAACCTTCCAGCGGGCGATTTACAGTAAAATGAAAATTTTCTGAAGCGTAACTATTCAAATTACATTGTAAATAGCTTAGGATTAATAACTGCAATCACTTTAAACATTTTTTACTTAAAAAGAAGCAGAAACAAAATAAACACAGATTGCAATAGCAATATAGAATGGCCTCGGGTTAACTGATTTCATTTAAAAATAATTTAAATGGAAATCGCCGATATTTTGACAGAACAGTTTTCATATAAAGTATAGAAGTGCAAAAAATAATACAGATTTTATGTATAAAGAGGAAAAAACAATTGGCATTGAGATATGAAAAGGAAAAAAATAATTTTATTGTTATTTCATCGCAGCGTTGCAATTTGAGCAAATGTGTTTAATGTGCTCCAAACATATTTCTGGCAAATCTCACTTTTAACCTCGTGATTCTAGTCAGCTTTTCTTTTAGGCAAGGTTTTTTTCCTGACGTCGCATCTTCCTCTTCTTCAGTACCTAGTTCGGCTTTTCTATTTAGCATCTTTAATTTTAGCTCACTTTGTAGAGACGAGGGTGCTTTTTTTCAACATTTTTTTCTAAGTGCATTTGCTAACTGTCGCTCAAAACAACACAGATATATTTGTAAAATCATTCAAAATCAGATGCAACAAAAACTTACATGAACGGTCGCGCGTATCTCTAAAATACATATGTCTGATCGACAGCGCCCTATTACAGCCACAAACTTGCGACTACGACTAAAAATTGGTCAAAGGGAGGGGGACAAATAGTCCAGAACAGGCGTTCCCAGCTCCACCAGATCTAAAGGTATAAAACGAAATTCATCTGTAGTGTATCTCTCACATGCGCGCGCCCGCTTTAAGCTTTATAGAAGAAAACTTTCAAAAGCCATTTGTTCAGCAAAATTACAAAGAATGCAGTCTCTTCGCTTGAGAAGTCTTATTTATTCACTTCTGACTCTACTGGATTCAGCAAAGCGATCCATTATGTCTTGTTTTGGTCAGTGTCCAAGCCCCATATTGGGATATAGGGTAATGAAAAGGTGGATCACATTGCGACAGAGAAAGAGAGTGTGGATATCATTGTCCCCAAATCAAATGGTATTTTAAAAGGGGAATGGAGAGAAGAAATGAAACTACAACAGTTTGACAGATGGTATATGCCCAAAAAAAGAAGAGTCACTTTCGACTTTATTCCTAATCCGGAAATGAAAATAAGAAGATACCATCCACTGGTAATCCAAATAATATCTGGACATGGGAGATTTCCCGCCTATTTCTAAAAATTTGGAAGAAGACATTTAAAAAAATGCATTTGTGGAGAAATGGGTACAGTTTACCAATATTGAATGGAATGTATGGAGGTCTCAGAGTTAAGGAAGGACCTGAAGATTGTGAATGATGATTCAAGTGCAATACTGATTGTCATCTCAAAATCCTGAAGGAAAGAACATCTTTTTACAGTTACTAATCATGAAAAGCCCACATATTTTTATTGAGCAAAATCGCTGACAGTCACTTCCAGTAAAAAAAAAAATTGTTGTCCCCAAATCAACTTGTGTCTTAAAAAGGGAATTGAGAGAAGACATAAAACTACAACGGTTGGACAGATGGTATATGTACAAAAAAAGGAAGAGTCCCTTTCGGCTTTATTCCTAATCCGGAAATGAAAATAAGAAGATACCATTCACTGGTAATCTAAATAATATCTGGACATGGGGGATTTCCTGTCTATTTCTAAAGATTTGGAAGAAGACAGGAAAATAAAGGCATTTGTGGAGGAATGTGTATGGTTTACCACTATTTAATGGAATGTATGAAGATCTCAGAGTGAAGGAAAGACCTGAAGATTGTCAATAATGATTTAAGTGCAGTACTGATGGTACCGGGTCATCTCAAAACCTGAAGGATACGACGTCAAAGGTGGACAGTTCCATTCTAACTGTTTGAGAGAGTGCAGGTGGGGAGAAAGACAGCTATTGACTACCCCGAGAAGAATGTTAGTTTGACGGATCGGTCCATGTAAGGTTGGACAATGCAAAAGACAGTGGTCGATTCGAAGAAATCCTGTCGATACTTCTACGTTCAGTGGTGGCTTGGTGGTCGGCTGTATACAAAAAGAAGAAGGCATGATGGTGACTGACTAATAGTTTGCTGTTCAATTGCACTCGGTTGATTGTTGTAATTGAACCATTCCATTTAGCCTGTGAAAGGACCCTTTCTTTAAATATAACATTGTCCTTCGTTTCGAATAGGGCCAGGGTGGCCTGGTGGTAAGATCTCGGTTTCGGAACCGGAGGGTTGCGGGTTCGAGGCCCGATTCCACCTAAGAGCCATCGTGTAAGGGGGTCTCTTGCCCATTAAGTCCTCCCGGGCCAAACTTTCTCCCGCTGGTGTGATGTGGAAAGGGGGTTGTCAGCTTAGGTGTTGTCCTCGTCATTTGACCGTTATTCAAAATGAAATCCGTCGCAAAATAGCCTTAGTGTGGCTTCAAAATGGGGCGTTAAAATTACTAAACAAAAACCAAATCTTTTCGAATGTTTGAATATATACAGTGATTCAAAAAATTGAGAATACACCTTACTTTTACTTGATTAATCTGATTTTCAATATAGATAACATATTACTGAGGAGGGCAAACATGTTTTTATTTTTACACATAACAAATGGTTTAGTTCAGAGTAAAAATAAAGAAAAATGAAAGAAAAACTTTTAAATTGAAGAAGCTGCAGAAGCATTTTAAATAAGCACATACAGAATTTTCCCTCAAAATATTAATAATATACCAATGAAATTTTTGCAATATCTCGCATAAAAACCGTTTCACCATTAAGTTGCATGTCTTTTGGCTCAAATAAACAAATTAATGAGAGAAATAGTAAATATCTTACCCATTTATAATTCAAAATTAAGATATATCTTTCTTCTGATCTCTATCTTTCTTCTGATCTGATATAACCTCTGATCTTGTATTTTAATTAACGACTGTTTTAAAGATCTTTTTATAATTTTACCATTTGATTGACGGAGTATAGTCAGTATAGTATAATATATGTAGCATATCTAGCAGTTATATAATATATAACTTCGTCAAAATCCATCACAAAACCAAACCAAAGCAAACTTAACACCGTTTTAGATTCGTACTTTCCTTATTAGCATTCATTCGTATTGCACATGTTATATGCATTGAAAATGGAAATGAAACTTTTTAAATAGCGACTATAAATGTGAAAGATTGATTACATTGTTATATTTAAGGGAAAATGGTGCAACAGCTCACTCTTAATGGAATTACCTATAATGGAAGCTTTATAAGCCAGATAACATCATCAAGATGGAGCGGTCTCTTTTGGTCTTGTGGTCATGTCATCTGGTTACCAACCATAAGGTTCCGAGTTCTATCCTACCTATCGCCAATAGCAACATTGGTGACATACGACGATAAATAAACAAACAAAACTCTACCTTTATTCAGCTGTAGTGGCGCCTTCTATCCGAAAAAAATTAAATAAAATAGCTATAAAATCAGCTAATAAATAATCAACAAAGCAAACAAAAAAATGGGCAAGACGCATTAAAAATTTAACAGCCAATGAGATCACCACTAATACACAAATATACACTCGAACACTTTGAATATACACACAAAGGATACAATAACACGTGGTGGCACTGACCCTCCAAGGTACGTACTTCTTACGAGGGGGGTTGTACCGTGGCCGGTGATGACCCCTGGTTCTCAACCACAGTTCCCGTGAGTGTTGCTGTTGTCATTCAGCGTTTCGTGGTTCATCCGTGTGCCTTAGTGGCGGGTAGGAGGTCAGTTAAAGACTTACACTCACCTTCCTCACATATGTTACAATATGGATACCAACTAGTACAGATATAGTTTCATACAAATATACACTTTGAATGTCACTATTCGTACAAATATACATTTTGACTGCCAGAATTCGCACAAATATACACTTTGAATGTCACTATTCTTACAAAAAGACATTTTGAATGTCACTAATCGTACAAATATACATTTTGAATGTCACTATTCGTACAAATATAAACTTTGAATGTCACCATACAAATATACATTTTGAATGCCACTAATCGTACAAATATACACTTTGAATATCACTATTCGTACAAATATACATTTTGACTGTCACTATACGGACAAATATACATTTTGAATTCCAATCTTCGCACAAATATATATTTGAATGCGGCTAATTATACAAATATATACTTTGATTGTCACTATTCGCACAAATATATGCTTTGATTGTTACTATTCGTAAAAATAGGCACTTTGAATGTCTTTATTCTTTCACACACACACACACACACACACACACACACACACACACACACACACACACACACACACACACGTGTGTGTATGTGTGTGTGAAAATAAACAAGCAACAGTGAAGAAGAATTTTTCCTTGGATTAAATACACACACCTTGCTACAGTAATATTTCTTCATAATTAAAAAGATTGAAATGGGAAGACACATCATATTTTTGATGGAATTTTCAACGATTACAATGTTTCCTCTGTAAATGTTCTTAATACATTCGTTGGGGAAAAATATCTATTTTCTGTGCCGGCAACCGAAAAAAAATGCCAATTTCATTTCGTTGTTGAATAAAACAAACGAGATTTTGAACTGACTGTCCTTAAAAGACACAATTTTGGGAAAGAGAAATCTCTTCATATGCCATCTTCTGAAAACGTAGCAGCGTTTACAATGCAACCAACGATCCATTCGGTCTAGTCCACAATGCTCAGATGTTTAAATGCAAATCTCGTATGATCGAATTGGAGGAACAGATCGTTGAATGAAATAAATTCATTTTTCTCAAGGGCAGGAATGTTGGAGTTAGGGGGGGGGTGCTCTTAGACAAGAAACTGATTTTCCGGGCGTCAGACACCAATCGATCCCAATTTCCGGAGACGGGATGAATTCTCTTATTTCCAGATGAGAGGGAAATTCAATAACTCGGGCAAAGTGTAAGGGGGGCTTTATTTTGGGGGGATATTTGTCCTCATTTGTTCTATTTTGTAGGGGTTAGGTATGGGTAAGAATAGTCTATTTTCAGAATGGAGCCATAGAAGATACCTTATTGTCCATTAAATGTAAAGCCTCACTTACTTATCAAGTGATTACTGAAAAAGTCTTCAGATTCAATCTGGACATTCTTGAATTTTTGCTTATTTTTTTTATGTTTCGTGAGTTATATTTGTATGCATTTTGACATATTTTTGAAGAGAAATTGCTAGAATTCTATACAGAAATTTCTTCAAAAAGTTTGTATGTTTTAAAAAGTAGATCAGTTAGATAATTAATGTTATAAATTAAAAGAATTTAACATACCAAAAAAAAATAAATAGAATGTGGAATATTTATTTTTGAGGTTATTGGTTTTGATTCAATTTATTTTAAGTCTGCTATAAATTTAGTCGAATATACTTTAAAATTTACATCAATTCGCCCTAGAGCACTTAATTTTGAATTAGGGTCATTTCACTAAATATCAATTTTCTTCATCCTTCACTGCATTGAAAACGAGAAGCTCAGATTTAATGGTTTCATTCGGAATAGAAGTGTATCGATAGTTGACTTTGAGCTTGTCTCTGCTCATTTGTTCCGGATAATAAGATTAATGCTAAGATTTTTTTTTAAAAGTATATACGGAGCATTTAAGATTCTTATATAATTATTATGCCTGTGACTAATTTTTTTGTAGCGCAAGAGTCATGATGTGGACCCTACTGCTCCAAATAATGGATAAAATTAGATTACTTTAAAAGAATCACCGAAGGGAATATGAACAGAAGCTAAAATGTAATCACGATTCAAATGAACGGATAAAACTTTATGGACTTGAAAAAGCAAAGAGTTTAACATGAGGTATCTTATAAACAGAAAAGATAATGAAGGTCAAGATTTTATTTTCTGAAGGGGAAAATGCCTGTGACTAAAGTAATAGCTTAATTTTTTTGTTTAGGCAGAAAATAATATGTATTTTAAGTTTAATGGACAAGCTTATCAATATTTGGAATTTCTTGGGCGGGAAATATTGAAAAAAGGATTTCAGTATTTTAAGTTAAAATAAAATTTTCAATATAAGCAATTAATAGTTTTTACTTTAAAACGCTGATAGCTATTGTCAGAAAAATGATATTTAAATATAATAATTTTAGTTATGAGGTATTCGTTGAGATAATCTATATGAATAAAAATGAATGCTTGATCTTTATGGCTCATATGCACTGCCGTATAGCTCATCCGGTTGCGTTCAAACTTCGACTACTTATTATTTGAAGTTATGGGAAGGTTATAAGAATAATACAATCATCCTTAAGCATAAAATATATTTTCAGATTTATTTACAGCCTCTATTAACCATGGATTAATCACCAAATAACTCGCCGAGACACAACAGATTCAGTAAAGATGCTCAATTCAAGCCAGACGTTCATTTTGCGTAGCTATTGTACATTAATGCTATGCAAGTCGTTCTCTGAGGTAACAGCCTTATTAGAGAGAGTGCGAGCAAGTTTGAGGGGAACCAATCCTATAGGTTTGAAATTTTAACTAAGCACTTAATAAAATTTTAGCGTTCCTCGCATTAACCACCAAAAATATTGTTATACAAATAATTTTGTACCATCTTAGTTTTCAGAAAACTATCTTTTAAACTAAATTAAAGATTTTATAATACAAGTATATTTCATATGTTTAATCAATTTTAAAACAAGATGTTTTAATCCCATTTACTAAAATAAAACTTGAGAATTCCAAACGAATATGAAACGAATCCCGAGAATAGTTTCTTTTATTACCCTTCTGAAAGAACACCAAGCATTACAATTAGGAAAGAATATGCAATTCTAACACATAAAAATGAATATTTGTTAATATATAGAATAGAATAATGAAAATAGAATAAATACTCTTTATGCTTCTCCTTTTCATATCTTTCAATATCAATGAATGTATTCACTGATGACAAGAATATAAATATCATACTTCCCATCATTTTTGATGAAACAAGAGAACTATTTCAAATTCCCAACGATGCTTCCAAGATTATTTCATTTCTTCTGCAGCAGCAACGCGCATGCAGTTAGTCTTACAATAAATACAATCTAATAGCAAATTCAATAATTATCGTATCAATTGCAAATAAGATTTGATATGCAGGTCAATCAAAAAGTAGTTTGAAGAGGTAAAAAAGAGATAATAGAGAGTCAACATAAGCACATGAATACAAAAGAATAGAGCACATGTGTATGTCTTTTCGCTATCCAACAATGTCACATAACGGACTGTCTCACTTTGTAGATTGACATGTTGTCTGCCAACTCGTAGACTGCGCTCTCTTCTAGGACCAAACCATCTATGCCTTTAGATGACACCTTCTCTACGACAGTTAAAAGATAGCAAAGAAGGGATCATCTCATTAGATAGATGATCCTGATATCAGCCGTGGGTAGGGGCAGAAAACGTGTTAACTTGATGTTACTTCAAGTGCTAATGATTATGGGGTTTGCTTAAAATATATAATTCAATAAACATGGGAAGTGCATACATGAAACATTCAAAAGTAAGATCATCAAACATTTTGGAAGAATTTGATAGCTCATACACTCCCTAACTCAATCAAAACTCAATGAGATTCCTCTGATAACGTTGCATGATCTTCGGATCTATTTAAATAATGGTTTTAGTCTAGTGCGTCATCTGAAATGTTGTTAAGGCATACTGAGTAAGGTAATGAATGGTTTACCCTTATTTAATGGAATATATAGAGATCTGAGAGTCAAGGAAAAACATGAAGATTGTAAATAATGAATTAAGTACAGGTAACAGGTCATCTCAAAACCATGAAGGACATGATGTGAAATATGGGCAGTTTCATTCCAACTGTTTGAGAGTGTGCAGGCGAGGAGAAAGACGGCTTTTGACTACCCCGAAAGGAATGTTAGATTGACGGTTCGGTACATGTAAGGTTGGACAATACTTATCCAGTAGTCGACCCCAACAAATCCTGTCGATATTGCTACCTTCAGTGGTGGCAGGGTGGTCTGCTGTGTGCAAGAAGAAGAAGAAGGAAATGAATTACAAACCAAAGAAAGAGGTTTCCCTAAAATCTCCACGCCTACTCTCTATTAAAGATATTTAACCAGAGAATGTCTTCCATGGCATTCGATTACAAAAGCAACAAAGTATCAACCTTTGGCATGAATTTAACCTTTTTATTGAGTTGCCTATTGTCATGTATGTCAGGTAGACCGAGAGACGATACGATTCGTTTTACATACACGCAAAGAACATTTATTAGCATTAAGATACACAGGCACGAACGAGCATAACAACAACTACCACGAACAAGTACAACACGAAAACTACGTCACACCGCCTGGAAGGTTCTCTCATCTGGCTGTTGCCAGATACATAACAGTTCCTCCCCGACAAAATATAGAGTCACAGGTCGAGTCTCTTTGAAGGCCTCCTGATTCGAGTTGAGCGTCGGAGTGGCACATCAGTTTTCGGCTTTCCGGAAGCGTCTGGTCCCGGCCCAGGTGGCATATCATCACCTGGAGTGGCAGGTACAGTTACATCTTTAGATTCAGGGATAACTTCAGGTACAGGTGCAGGCGGGTCCAATTCAGCAATATCATTGGATACTGGTTCATCTGGAAAATTCAATTCTTTATCGTAAATTGGAATTTCAGTAGTAGCTTGGGATAATTCAATCGACTTCCCACATTTCCTTATTTGATCTACGTGTCTCTTCCAAATTTCATTTCCAACTTGTATGCTATAACTCAAAGTTCCATCTCTGTTTATAATTGTTCCAATTTTCCATTTGTTAGGTCCGGAATAATGTCTTACGGCTACTTTCTCCCCTTCCTGAAACTCACGCAAGATAGATTCTGTGTCAAGTCTCGAACTCTGTTTCTGAACAACTTTGTCTCTCAAATTTGGTTTTAAAAGATCAAGCCTAGTGCGAATACATCTCTTCAAAAACAAGGCACTCAGAGTTTCTCCCGTAAGAGAATGTGGAGTTATTCTATACTGTAATAAAAATCTTTGTAATTTCACATTTAGATCTCCAGAATCAGCTCTACTCGATTTCAACGAAGCTTTGAATAACTGCACTATTCTTTCTACCTGTCCGTTCGTAGCAGGATGGTACGGTGCTGAAGTTATATGTTTGATATTATTCAGTTTCAAAAAATGTCGAAATTCGTAACTAGTAAAACTTGCGCCGTTATCACTAACCAAAGTTAAGGGAATTCCATAATGAGCAAAAAGAAAACGAAGATGATGAATTGTAAAACTAGCTGTAATATTTTTCATCGGAATGACTTCTATCCACTTCGAATATGCATCAGAGACTAAAAAAAACATTTTCCCCATAAAAGGACCAGCGTAGTCAACGTGTATCCTTTGCCAGGGTCCATTTGGCCATTCCCACGGATGTCGATTTATCCTTGCTGGTTCGTTCCTTGTTGCGTTACAAGCTGAGCAGTTCTGAACAAAATTGGCTATACTAGCATCAATACCTTGCCAATAGCAGTAGCTTCTAGCTATGGCCTTCATTTTGACAATTCCAGGATGTCCAACATGAAGCTCTTCCAAAACTTGATTCTGGTACATTTCAGGAATGCATACTCTATGACCAAACATTATGCAACCATTTTGCAATAAAAATTCAGATTCTCTACCTTTCTAATGCACAGGTAATTCAGTTCCAGATTTTAAACTTTCATACAATTCGAACAATTTCCTATCAGTTTTAGTAACTCTAGCTATGTCAGTTGCTGTAACAGGCATTAATTCAATTTGCGAAATATTTGTCACGTCTGCTTCGGTCAAGTACTCACAGTCCCTGCCAACTGCTAGTGGTAACCGTGAAAGTGCATCGGCATTGCCATGATTTTTAGTGTTTCGATACTTGATTGTATAACTGAATGCTTGGAGAAAAAGTGCATAATGAACCATTCGTGTTGCTGATTTACATGGTAAACCACGATTAGGTGCCAAAATTGATACAAGGGGTTTATGATCGGTTACGAGATCAAAATGTCGACCAAATAAATATTGATATAATCTCTTCACTCCCCATACGATACTCAATGCTTCCTTGTCTATCTGCGAATAACTACGTTCCGTTTTAGCCAATGACCTTGATGCAAACATTGCTGGTTTTTCTGAATCATCTCGCATAATGTGACTTAAAACTGCTCCTATTCCAACTGGTGATGCATCAGTTTGTAATACAAGAGGTAACTTAGGATCATAATGGCATAAAATTCGGTCTGAAACAATTTCTTGTTTCAATGTCTTGAAAGCTTTTTCACATTCTGCAGTCCACAAAAATTTAGCACCCTTCTGCAGTAAATTATTGAGAGGAGCGACACGAGTAGATAAGTTGGGAATAAATTTTCCGTAGTAATTGACTAAACCCAAAAAACTCTTCAAATAAGATACAGTTTTTGGAACTGGTACCTTCGTAATTGCATCAATTTTTTCTTGTGTTTTGTGGAGGCCGAATTTATCAATTGTATGACCACAATAATTCACAGATTTCTTAAAAAATTCACTTTTCCGCTTATTTACTCTGAGACCATATTCTTCTAGTCTCTGTAGTACTAATTCTAACCTTTCAAAATGCTCTTGATCATTTCTTCCCGTTACGGTAATATCGTCTAAAAATACGTGTACCCCCGCGATGCCTGATAAAACTTGTTCAATGGCTCTCTGCCACACTGCCGGAGCTAAGGCTATACCATAATTCATTCTCTTGTAATTGAACAACCCCTTGTGAGTATTGATCATCAATAGATGTCGGTCTTGCTCATCAACTAACATTTGAAGGTATGCCTCAGATAAGTGGATTTTAGTAAAGAACCCCCCTCCTGACAGTTCAGCAAAAATGTCCTCGATATGGGGTAAAGGATACTGCTCAATTTTTAGTCCCGGGTTGATAGTCACCTTATAATCACCCCAGATTCGTAGGTTCCCATTCTGTTTGATAACAGAAACAATTGGTGTAGCCCAATCACTATATGTCACCGGCTCAATGATGTCTTCTGCAACTAACCTATTAAGTTCAGTTTCTATTCTTTCTATTAAAGCAAATGGTACTGGTCGAGGTTTAAAAAATACCGGTTTGTAATTAGATTTCATTTGAAGACGGTAACAAAATTTTTCCAGTTTCCCGATACCGGGAGAAAAAATTTTCTCATACTTTTGAAGCAAGATATTTAATTTATTGGTTCGAGAATTACAATTTTCAACCCGAACTGCTTTAATTGAGCTCCAGTCTAATTGGAAATTTCTCAACCATTCACGACCAAAAACTGCGTTTACTTTTGCATGTACCAAATAAATAATTTCTGTATTAATTTGATCTTTGTATTGAATTTGCACCACTGCTTGGCCAGCTGATGTTATCATAGAATTATCGAAATTCCTAAGCAATAATTTGGTAGGCTTAATGGCTACATCCGGATAAAGTTTCTTAAATTCATTCACATTCATACAACTAATAGCAGCTCCAGTATCTAATTCAAATAAACATTTACTCCCTTCAACAAAAATTTCTAATAAAATCTTATCCCTTGCATGTCGTGGTGATTTAACTCTATTAACTGGTACAGTTTCAGAACAAGATTCTATTTGTTTAACTGTTTCTTTACGCTTTGAGAGGCAGACTTTTGCCAAATGCCCGTTCTTTAATCAATTCCTACACTGAGTGTTCTTGTGCTTACATTCGTGAGCTAAATGTTGAGTACTATCACATCTGTAACATTTCTCAGATTTATCAAACTTTTTTGAAGGTACAAATTTCTTATATTTAGAAAAATCTTTTTCGATAGTTTTATCTTGCGAACTATGTAATTTTTTTATAGATACCATTTGATTCTGAATTTCACACACATCTCTCAGAGCAGATTCCATTGCGAATGCAATGCTCTTAGCTTTTTCGTATGTTAACTTATCCTCTGCTAACAGCTTTTTCTGTATACTTTCGTTTATGAGACACATCACCAATTTATCACGAAGCATCGTACTTAAATTGTTCCCAAAGTTACAGTGTATCGACAGTTTTTGTAATTCGGCACAATAATTTTCAATGGACTCACCTTCAAATTGCTTCCTCTTGTAGAAACGAAACCATTCTGTCATTTCTAGTGGTTTAGGATTCAAATTTTCCGAAAGTAATTTTACGATATCTTGATAAGTCAATTCAGAAGGAATGTTCGGAGTGGCCAGATTCTTTAACAATTTGTACGTTGTTGCTCCCATAAGGCTTAAAATAGCAGGGACTTTCATTCTATCTTCGATCCCATTAACAACGAAGTAAGATTCTAAACGTTCCACATAACTGGTCCAGTCTTCCCCAGACGCATCATAAGATTCAAAATTAATGTTCGAAGATCCCATCCTCGTACCAACTCTTTTGTCATGTATGCCAGGTAGACCGAGAGACGATACGATTCGTTTTACATACACGCAAAAAACATTTATTAGCATTAAGATACACTGGCACGAACGAGCTTAACAACAACTACCACGAACAAGTACAACACGAAGACTACGTCACACCGCCTGGAAGGTTTTCTCATCTGGCTGTTGCCAGACACATGACACCTATGATTTAGGGTACTAATCCGTGCCATAACATTTTAAAATCGAATTAGTATTTTACAAGTTTTTTTTCCAGTCAAATGAAAAGAAATTTGCCATAGAGTTACACTTGTAGTCACAAAATCATATGCCAAATTTGATATACTTAAATCTTTGCTTTTCTTACTGCTTTTACATGTTTGCTAAAGTAGAAACGATAGATGGTCCGATGATGGATTCGGCAGCGAAATTGTTAGGTGTCTACACCCTATGGCTGTTAAATCTGAGTTTCCAATTCTATTCATCTTTGTTTTGTAACTATATTACTACTTTCATCTATTCATCTTTGCTTTGTAATTCCTTTCATCCTTGTTTTGTTATTATAGTACTTATAGCACTAAATTATATTGATGGAGTCTTAATGTCAGAATACCTCTGAAGGAATATTTCACAAACTTTGATACAAATCTAGATATATTTAGAGTAAAGATCTTATATGAATACCCTTCATCCTAAAGTTTTTCCCTAGTTGTCTTTATTACATGTAGTCAGACAGAGAAACATGCCAAACTTGGGTTTTCCTGATACAGAGAAGTCTAAAGCTCAGAGATTCATCAACATCTCTATTTCGAATTTTTTGCTGATTACAATACTTTTCCAGTCTTTTGTGCATGGGGAATAATAATACCATCTTATTCTTGAGAATTATTTATTTTTTCGCGATGTATGTGTAACCAAAATTTGGGAAAACATCTTTGTTAATTGGTGACATAAAGATGATGGTGATTGTTTTCCCATATACTTTTAACTAGATCTTCCCATTTGTAATCAACAAAGAAATCTAATTATTGAGTAAAATTTCCATGTTCTATTTGCAATAAAATGTACTCCAATAAATAAATAATAATAATAATAGTAATAAATTAATAAATTTTCTCTTTCAAAAATGTAAACTCTATTGTGAATGCAAACTTTTCAAAAATGTAACGAAGCGTTTATGTTTACTCTCTTCTGTAATAGTAACTGAAATATTTCTCTAAATCCAATTCCAAGAAGATACCAATGACTTCTGAGACTTGTAACAAATCAAACCAGAAACTATTCAATTAAATATAAAACAACCACTGACAGAGGAAATGCCGTGTAAAACAGCCTTCTTGATAACTTCGGTCAAAAATCCAAAATCGAAGTCGAGGGAGACTAGAAATGGAATTGAGTAGTACACGTCACCCAAGAATTCGCAGAAAGATGAATTTATTGCGTTTCGCCCATCCGGCTGTCAGAGAGATGAACTCTTTTTATTAATATTCTTACGTCAGCTTGCAATGATGTGGAGTGATTTTGAATTGGGCGATCATTTTAATGTCTCTCGGGATATAAATCACGTCTGAAAAGGAAGAGCAGAAGTGATTTCTTATTTTTATAGCTTGGTGATACGCGTGTATATCGTCAAATAATGGATTTTATGAGAGATTTAATACTTTTTTAACAACAACAGAAACAATTTCACCTTGTTTTAATAAAGATTGATCACTTCATGGCAGATGGTGTGAAAACAATTATTCTCTTATAAAAATTGTTAAGATATTCGATGTTATGCAACGCATATAAGAGAATTAAGCAAGTTAAATCATTTGGTATAACATCAAATCTACGAAACACAACAACATTGTTAACGGAAACAAGAGCAAACATTAATTTTGAAAAAGCAATTTCCTGTTGCCATCTCGGAAAAGTATATATGTAAAAAATATTTAGATACATCACAAGAAATATTGCGAAAATACACACACTATGCTAGGATAATCCTTTTAAAATCACAATCATAAATCTTGCATTTCCGCTGAAACACATGATGCAAAAATAATATTTCAATAACGAATACGACCAGAATTTAGACTCCACAAAATAAAATGTACTTCAATTAGTAATAAGTTTTCTCTCTCTAAATTATGTTTATTCTCTTCTGTAATAGTAACGGAAACATTTCTCTAAATCGAATTCCAAGAAGATATCAATGACTTCCAAGACTTGTAATAAATAAAACCAGTAAGTATTCTCTAAAGAGATTTTCTTTGATTATAAAGATAATATATTTATGGAACCTGTGCCGTTTTCAAATGCACTTTACAAGTGACTGTTGATGTATTGTGATGATGCAAATGCTGTTGCCAGACGTAGGATCTACAATAAAAATTTTGGCCGGGCTACAATCCCAAACCTAGACTGCCCAAGAAACCTCTCCTCTACAATTGCTCGGCTAAGTATAGGACATTTCAAGGGCATGAAGATATCGCCAACTGGTTTCGGAACTGCAAGCACTGTCAAAACTAACTCCAGAACATGTTTTTAACTATCAAGCCACTCCCTCTTCATCCTTGGAGCACCACCCATTGAAATCCTCCATGACCATCTGGCTCCAGAACTAGCAGATCTCGTCACCAAGACTTTTGGTGGAATTTAGATTTTATTTGCACTTTGCGCCTTTATAGACACGACAACAACAACAAGGGACTGTTATTTCTCCTTTGTATTCAACAAAGAATATCGATTGTTGAGAACAATTTCAGTGTTTCAATTGAAATAAAATGTACTTCAATTAGTTATAAATATTCTCTTTCAAAAATGTAAACTCTATTGCGAATGCAAACTTTTCGAAAATGTAACGAAGTGTTTACTCTCTTCTGTGATGGTAGCTGAAAAATTTCTCTAAACCCAATTGTAAGGAGATATCAATGACTCCCGAGACTTGTAATAAATCATACCAGAAAATATTCTCTAAAGAGATTTTCTTTGATTATAAAGATAATATATTTTAAAAATCTAAGTCTTTTTCAAAAAAAATTTGGAAGTTACTGTTATTTCTCTTTGTATTCAACAAAGAAACCGATTATTGAGAACAATTTCCCTGTTTTATTGAAATAAAATGTGCTTCAGTAAGTAATAAATTTTCTCTCTCAAAATTATGTTTACTCTCTTCGTTAACAGTAACTGAAAAGCTTCTCTAAATCCAATTCCAAAATGATAACACTGACTTCTGAGACTTGCAATAAATCAAACCAGAAAGTATTCTGAAAAAGAGATTTTCTTTGATTGTTTTCTTTAATTTCTTTGATCAAAAGAGATTTGATTGTTTTCTTTAATTTCTTTGATCAAAAGAGATTTGATTATTTTCTTTTATTTCTTTGATCAAAAGAGATTTTTGATTGAAGTCACTGTTATTTCTCCTTTATATTCAAATAAGATATACGATTGCTGAGAAAAATTTCCCTTTTTTATTGAATTAAAACGTACTTCAATTAGTAATAAAGTTTCTCATTCAAAAATGTAAACTCTATTATGAATAAAAACATTTTTAAAATGAGACGAAGTGTTTATATTTATTCTCTTCTGTAATAGTAACTGAAAAATTTCTTTATATCCAATTCCAAGAAGATACCAATGACTTCTCATACTTGTAATAAATCGAACCAGAAAGTATTCAATTAAATATAAAACAACCACAGACATAAAAAAATGCTGTGCAAAACAGCTTCGATCAAAACCCCAAATCGAAGTCGAAGGATACTAAAAATGGAATTGAGCAATACACGTCACCCAAGAATTCGCAAAGAAATGTATTTATTGCTTTTCGCCCCTCCGACTGTCAGAGAGAACTCTTTTCATTAATAATCTGACGTCAGCTTACAATGAGGGGGAGGGATTTTGCAATCGGCGATCTTTTAATGTCTCTCGGAATATGAATCAAGTATGAAAAGGAAGAGCATGTAGGAGTGTATATCGTTAGATAATGAATTTTATGAGAGGATTCTGTTTTTATGACAACAAAAAAAAGGAATTTCAAGTTTCGTTTTAATTAGAATTGATCAGTTTTATGATGGGAGATGGTGAAAAAAATTATTTTCTTATTGAAATAAAATGTACTCCAATAAGTAATAAATGATCTCTCTCTAAATTATATTTACTCTCATCTGCAATATTAACAGAATTTTTTTTCTTAAATCCGACTCTAAGATGATGCCATTGTTTTCGATATTTGTAATAAATCAAACCAGAATGTATTCATTAAAGAGATTTTCTTTGATTGTAAAGATAATATATTTATAAAATCTGAATCTTTTTTCAAATGGAATTTAGAAGTAACTGTTCTCGTTTGTACTGAACAAAAAAATCCGACTATTGAGAATTTTTTGTTTCATTCAAATAAAATGTTCAATTAGTAATAAATTTTCTCTTTCAAAAATAAAAATTCTATCACGAATGAAAATTTTAGAAAATGTGACGAAGTGTATATGTTTATTCTCTTCTGTAATAGTAACTGAAAAGGTTCTCTCAATCCAATTCCAAGATGATATTGATGATTTCGAGACTTGTAATAAATCAAACCAGAAAGTATTCAATTAAATATAAAACAACCAATGACAGAAGAAATGCTGTGTAAAACCGCTTCGGTGAAAACCCCAAATCGAAGTCGATGGAGACTAAAAATGGAATTGAGCAATACACGTCACAAAAGAATTCGAAGGGAAATGTATTTATCGCGTTTCGCCCATCCAACTGTCAGAGAGAACTCTTTTTATTAATATTCTTACGTCAGCTTACAATGAGGGGGAGGGATTTTGCAATCGGCGATCTTTTAACGTCCCTCGGGACATAAATCACGTCTGAAAAGAAGAAATGATTTCTTATTTTTATTGCCTGATGATACGTGTGTATAATCTCTTAGAAAATAGATTTTATGAGAGGATTCCGCTTTTATGACAACAACAAAAACGATTTCAAGTTTCGTTTTAATAACAATTGATCAGTTTTATGATGGAAGATGGGGTGAAAACAATTATTTTCTTATTGAAATAAAATGTTCTTCAATTAGTAATGAATTTTCTCTCCCTAAATTATGTTTACTCTCTTCTGCAATAGTAACAGAAAAAATTCTGTAAATCTGATTCCAAGACGGTATCGATTACTTCTGAGACCTGTAATAAATCAAACCAGAAAGTATTCTCTAAAGAGATATTCTTTGAGTAAAAAGATAATAGATTTATGAAATTTGAGTCTTTTTCAAACGGACTTTGAAGTGACTGTTATTTCTCTTTTGTATTCAACAAAGAAAACCGATTATTGAGAACAATTTTCATGTTTTATTGAAATAAAATGTACTTCAATTAATAATAAATGCTCTCACTCTAACTTATGTTTACTCTGTTCTGTAATAGTAATTGAATAGTTTCTCTAAATCAAATTTCATGAAGATATCAATGACTTCTGAGACTTGCAATAAATCAAACTAGAAAGTATTCAATTAAATATAAAACAACCACTGACAGAAGAAATGCTGTGTAAAACAGCTTCGGTCAAAATCCCAAATCGAAGTCGAGGGAGACTAAAAATGGAATTGAGCAATACCCGTCACCGAAGTATTCGCAGAAACCTATTTATTGTATTTCGCCCATCCGACTGTCAGAGAAGAAGTCTTTTTATTAGTATTCTTTACGTCAGCTTACAATGATGTGGAGGAATTTTGCAATCGGCGATCTTTTAACGTCTCTCGGGATATGAATCACGTCTGAAAACGTGAAGTGATTTCTTACTTTTATTGGACGGTGATACTTGTGTATAACTTTAGGTAATGGATTTTATGAGAAGATTCTGTTTTCATGACAACAACAAAAAGGATTTCAAATTTCGTTTTAATAAAGATTGATCAGTTTTATCTGTTATTATTACCAAATTATTGTTTCAATTGAATCAAAATTACATTATTTCATTTTATTTATTGATAAGTATACGGGGGAAATATAACCGTAGTTTATGTTTACAAGATATCAGATTACGTTCTAAGGAAATATTTTCAAAAATTGGATTTTTAAAAACTATTTATCATTGTTAGATGTATAGTCTATTATAAACACTATAAATACAGATAAATTATTTGAAAATAAAGTATTTTTTGAGAAGTAAAATAATAATTCGTAAATTTTAATGAAATTTAACCAAAACTATTAACACTCTACACAAAATGGTAATGCAGCAGTCCTATATTTCACTACATTCAAGTTGTAGAATATAACGATTATTGAAATAAACCAAAATCTAGGAAACATTTTGAGATGCAAAGAAATGCTGGGTAAAAATATACGTATATACGCCTTTTTTTCCATAAATTTACAACTTAATTTTTCAAAAAACACCGATAAATGAAAAAGTATTTCACCAGCAATCAAACTTTTGTTTCATTTCATTGCCCAAATGATTTAAAACACCCCCTGAAATGTCTATGTAAATACCTCCATTAGTTTCCGAGGTACCATGTCAACGGTGTAGAATGTTTATGAAAATAAAAGTCTTTTGAAAATAGAAGTGAAAGACAAATTTCAGCCAAAAAAATCTGTGACACTGGGTGATAGGTCATACTTTCCTTTTCCTAGAAAAGATGAACTGTTTCGGAAAAACAAAAGTCCAAACTACTAGAAGTACATATATATTATATTAATTAATAAAATAAGAAAAGCAAAAATGAACAGACTAGAATCAAAACATTTGGACTCAGGAAATGGTTTTTGTATATTTTAATATTTTTATGGTTATATATATATAATTGTCTATATGGTCGATAACCAATGTTTTGAACATAGTTGGATACCTTAACATTTAGAGATAAACTTTCTCACTTTTTACAAATATACCTTTCTAGGTCAACTGCCGAGTTTTGGCTGACAGACAAATGAGTCGAGTACATAGTGGTGAGAAAAAGGAAAAAAGTGAAAAATAAAAAAGAAATCAGGAATCAGTCTGAGACGTCAACAAAATGGAATAGTTACATCAAGTCGTTTTTGATCGTAATGACGATCTCTTTTGTTTCGTTCTTTTTTTCATTCTTTCCACTCCTGGAACACACTTTTGTTGATGAAGTTTTTCACGAATCTCTTTCTGTCTGAGTTCCGTTCTTCGTCACAATAGTTCCACATTTTAGTTTGAAACGTTATTACGATCAAACAAAGAATATATTTATACTATAATTTGTGAAAATGGCATAGGTCAATTTATTCTTGCATTAACTAAAGTGCAGGTAGAACTTTTGATACCTGGAACAAAACATTCCATATTATTTAAAATACCGCTTTTTCTAACTACAAGGTGCGCGAGAGAAATTTACTTATTTGAAAAGTCAATTAAAACAAAAGTTCTACAGTTACTGTTTTAGTTCTTTTATTTATTTGAAAATGCAATATTCCTTTTTTTTCTTACAGTTTTGAAAATGACATTGGTTAAATGGCGACCCCATTGCGCATGCACTTATTAAGTCGAGTTTTGAAGTTCGTGTCCACGCTTTGCATCATATCAATCGGTATAAAACAATGTTGTTCTTGAGGTGAGCTATGGTCCGTGGTCGATCGACATAAACCAGGGATTTCAAAGTGAGTCTCGTCACTGAAAAAAACGACCTCGTCTTCAGGCAGGTTCTCAAGCAGCATTTCACATGCATTTTGACCGCCAACAAAATCGCATTCAGTTCATTCTTGCACAACAACCAATTTATAGGGATGAAATGGAAGGTCTTGATGGAGAATTCGTCGAAGAATGGTGTCAGAAATTCCCAGAGCAGCTGCGTGTTTGCGAACTGCGTGAATGTAGAACTGACTGCCTCACTCTTTCGACATTTTCCGGAGTTCTGGTAGTCCGTTGATGTCCATTTCTGGGTTTAGAGATACTCCCGAAATGAGTGAGCCCACGTCAGAATCGAATGACGGCCAGGAAAGGGTCTGTGAGGAGGAATTTCATAGGAGCGCAGAAGACACTTTGCTTAGCAACAAATGAGCGACCGTTAGAGCTATCGGCGGTGAAGACCCACTGCTCTCTAGACCAGAGAATAATGACAACTTACTAGAGAGAGAAACAAACTTGGGAACTTTTCCTTCCAGTTTTGCCACATATCATCTCTCTATCTACTTACCGCTCTGGATTTTTTCAAATAAGTACGTTTCTCTGGCGCAACCTGTACTTCAGGTGATATTTGTCGAATATCGATCTCAAAACTATTATGGATCCATATTCCTATTGCTCAATACTTATGTGATGTAGTATGTAAAACTCAATGCTGTTCAAAAATTTATAAAAGCTTTTAATTTACATTAACTACATCGAATTATATTCACGGACATCTAAAACTACGATGTACACACATAAAATTCATAAAAGTTGCAAAATACAAAAAGAGATGAAACAAAATAATCTCTGAACCAGTTAATTTCCTACATATTGGGGCTCCATTCCAGTGGCACTTTTGTTAAACTGGACATTACAATTTTACAATTCCGCGCAATTATAATAAAATATTTTCGTTTATTAGTAAAAGCGCATTCCTAATTTGCTAATTACTTCAATGTAATCAAAGCAATCAAGAGAAGTTTTGCATATTTGAATGAGATAGTTGTTTAGTAGATACTTATATAATAATAACTTTTTAAAAGCCTGCACAGAAACAGAAAAAATATTATTTCAAAGAAAAAAATTATTTTCTTTTATCTCGCTAACAGAAATATCAGTTAAGAGACATAATAAATCATATTTTAATAAAATGTATTCCAGATGCAATAAAATGTAAAATAAAAGTCCAGATGATATTTTAGAATTGAATGGATGAAGTTAGGTTAGTGGTGAACAAATGATGATGATTCATTTACAGAATGGAATGGATCATCAAGTTCCTCTTTTAGAAATACATCGTCATTTCATATGCGTCTTCGGCTATTTTAGTACGTCTTGCCTCGACCAGACATGAACTGCACTTTGCTCAAAATTCCTCCACCAGAGGGCTGCTTAGTGAACGGAAGTGAAGTCACAGTGACCCGCAATGGCGGGAAGTGATGCACCTGGCACCACATATATATACAACTTGTTCAGGAAGTTAAATTTAGCCTGCATTGCAATGCGAGTTTTCACCCTCAAAACATTCTGATTCTCTGTTTATACACCCCTTCCACATATTTTAAATTGTTGGGAAAGCTTCTATAAAATCTTTTGTCTGGTGACGATGACATGAGTTCTGTAGTGAAAAAATTGCTTTTATTGCATTTACAGAAATTAAAGTTATGCAAAATGAGTTTTTTGCTGATATCTAGGTTTTGGGAAATGTCATGAACACTTTAAACATCATTTGCACGAATAAAACACGTCATCCTTTGAAGTGAAATTTGTGCTTAGTCTTGGAAAGTTGCCCTTCTTTTTTAGCAATCTTTCTGGTAGATGTTATACTCACTTTGAAAAACTTGGTAACAGTCATAACATTCTGAACGGTTAAACACTTATTGTATCATCTATAAGTTGCATCCTTATTTAAAATATTCCATTAAAATTTTTTTGTCTAATTTATGGAAATTTTTAGATACTATTTTTTTTCACGCCTGATAAATAAAAATACAATTCTTCACAGCACAATAAACGGATTGAAGATAGAAATAGAATAACGAGTTGTTCTGAAAAAAAAGACGTTCAATAGGAAGTTTAACATTGCCGATGGAGTATCAAGACTAGTTGTTTTCGTTTTCTCTGGATAGTAAAAAATTCGAATGTGTCCGAAAGTCTTCAAGACGAGCTGAGTGCCTGAAGGAACCTTGGTGCCTGAAGGCTTTACAGAGCATCGAAAGAGGGCCGATGAGTCCAAAGAAGAAAGCAGCAATGGCAGGGCAGCTGAAGGTGTGTTCCGGCCTTCATTGTGATGAGGGGCGATGCTAGCAAATGGAGTAGGATCTGGTGCTATTTCCATGTCTTTGAAGTGGCCTGTGAGGAGTCGTGCAGTGATCGAAGAAAGATGTCTGGGGCACGAAATGGAGAGATTTTTGAAAGTGTGCCCAAAAGGTCTGCGTTTTGCTGCTACTTTGTCATCTTCTGAGGCGGCCAAATTGGGTTGACCCAACTCACGGGAAGCTTTGCCGAGGGCATCAGTGCTTTCTACTAGAAACTGTTGGAACGAAATGGAGGGCTTTATGAAAGTTTGCTTTAAAAAGTCTGCGTTCACATCTTCTAAGGTGGCAGAATCGTGTTGATCCAACTCACGGGAGGTTTTGACGAGGGCATCAGCGCTTTCATTCCCGTCGATTCGCACATGAGCAGGAATCCACTGGAGAAATGCATGATTGTTTAATGCTGCAAATGAGGATGTTTCGGGATAAATTTGAGTTACCATTGCCAATAGCCACCAGTGCTGATTTTGAGTCTGGAAAGATGACAAGGCCGTCTGTCAGATCTGGATCTGAGGAGTAATGTAGTAAATAGAAGGAAAGAGTTTCTTTGATTCCTATCAGTTCGGTTGTGAAATTTGAGCAGTATCTGATCAAATATCCATCGTCGTTGTTTAAAATGTGTATGATATGATTGTATAAAAGCTCCGTTTTTTCTATTTATATATATATTGATTTAAAATCTACATACGTTTGTATCAAAACTTATTTTCATGGGATGTTATACTTTCATTAATTGTTTAATTTGATTAGTGTACAATAACAGTATATTATTCAGCAGTCGAAAACAACAAATCCTGTCGATACTACTAGGTACAGTGGTGGCAGGGTGGTCGGTTGTATGCAAGAAGAAGTAACAGTATATTTTATGTGTATTATTATACCAAGGCATTTATTCATCTGTCTGAATATATATTTTGTATTTATATTTAAAAATATTAGTGGTTACTATGATATGTTTTTATTATTTTGCATGCAAATAATTTGGCGGAACAAAGCATTTTATTTCTTTAATTTGAGTCATCAGATTCCTTTGATTTTATTACTTATAAACACAGTTGAACAATTTTTTTTTGTTTTCGTTACATATATTGCTCCACACAATTACATATATTATGTGGAGCAATATATGTAATAGTTATGTCTCCACATATCGAAACCTAATATAATATATCTAATATATCACATATCTAATCTAAAGATAAAATTTACTGAATTTGAAACAGATAACTTGAAAGGCATTGTTTTTTTTTTTTCAATATAGATAACCTTCTTGATTTTAGTCAATTTTCTGAAATGCAGATGGCAGCACTAAACACCATTTCAATCATCCAATTAAAGGCTAAGACAGAATGGTGACGCTTCTGGCATCAGATATTTATGATCATTGCTGGTGCTCTACATAAATGAAACCAGTATCATGGCACGTTATCTTCTAAATTAACGTAACTGGAATAATCAAATCAAATATTTTATTTCTTGCTATGGTAGAAAATAAAAGTTAAAATAATACGTTCAAAGAAGGCTTAACTAAGGGTTTTAACAGCAGATGGCAGCACAATAGACGTAATTTTATTGCGAATAACAAAATATAATGAGCTCTGTTGAGTAAAAATGGGAAGCAAAAAAAAAAAAAAACCAGCAAAAGGCAAAGTAATTGCCTAAATTATGTAGGGTTCTATTTATATTCTATTCTATTCACGTATTTTGATAATCTATACTTATAACAAAACTCAATGTGTGTGTGTGTGTGTGTGTGTGTGTGTGTGTGTGTGTGTGTGTGTATTGGTGCTCTACAGGCCAGACCGTTGAACCTACAGCTACCAAATTTGGTACATGTATACCTTGGAGGTCGGGAATGTGCACCTCGGAGCCTTTTTTTCGAATTTTTAATTAGAATTTAAATTTATTGAAAATTGATTGAAATTTTGGCTTTTTTACGCTATAACTTCCAAAAATATTATTGCACAAAGATGGTTTTTGCATCAAATTAAAGATTAAAAAATTAGCTTTCTAATGATATCAGTGTTTTAACATATAACTTAAGTTTCTATTTGAAACGAATTTTTTTAATAAATATTTGAACCATATTTTTCAACAATATATTTTGGACAAAATAATAAAATTTAATCTGTACGAACACGTCAAGGGGAAAAATATTAGGTTTTATGAAAAAATTGTTGCCATTACATTGACGGAAGCTCAATTAAAAAAAATCAACTATTGTTGCAAATTAAATCTAGAAAAATGTGACTTTTAGCACGTGGCTGGATAAAACAAAATAAATATAAAATGTGATAGCTTCTAAAAAATTAATGCAAAGCAAAGGTTTCTATAATTGTTTGCCATATCTAAATAATATAAATATAAATAAGAACCCGAGTGACATTTTTTTAATAATTTTAGTATTTGATTTGTTACTTTGTGAGTATAAAACATGAAATGTTGTTTTGATAATTGCATTTAATAATATTTGCAGAAAAATTACGTTATTATTTTCTCAGAAAATTAATTCAATTATGCATTATTGCGCTAACTGTGTTTTGTCTTATGCTGGTCAGAAAAGCATACATTATAAATCGTAGCATTTATTATTTATATCATAAAACCTAAGTTTCGAATGAAGATTTGATAAAACATCGAGATATTTTCAAAAAGAATATCTTATCTACGACTTATCAGCATATCTCTCATTCTGATAAGATAAGAAGATACTACCTCTGTCTTCTTATCTTCTTCAGCGTACCTCTTGTTAATAGTTGACTGCCTAATTAGCGCAAGATACTGTAAAATATTCCTAAGATGCTGTTAAATATTTTAAACATCTGCCAATGTCGGGAATTAATTCAATTATGCATTATAGCGTAAACTGTATTTTGTATTACGCTCGTCAGAAAAGCATACACTATAAGTTTTAGAATTTATCATTTATGATACCATTAAACCTAAGTTTCGTATGAGGATTACATAAAACATCAAGATATTTTCAAAAAGAATAACTTATCTTCTTATATTATCAGCATACCTCTTATGCTGATAAGAAGATATTACTTCTGTCTACTTCTTTTTTTCAACATACCTCTGGTCAGTAGCTGACGGCCTCATTAGTTCTAGAAACTGCACGATACCCAAGATGTCCGATATTTTGAACATCTGCCAATATTGGGCAGATATATTATAAAAATGTTGGTCGATATATTGTGCTATTAGGGTAGCTTTGAAAATGTTGATACGCAAAGACGTGAGATTCTGGTTCTCAGACTTTTAATTCAGGTCAGTATATGGCTTGTGGCTCCAACATGAATGTTTAAGCTATCCTGCACATGATTAACAGGATAGTAGCCCAGTTTTATGGCCGCTTTGATTGTCTGATATATTTGGATGTCACCTTGTGACACCACCAAAAAGAATCGGTCTACTGAAACTACTAGTTACTAGAAACGACTATCGGTCTACTAGTTAGTTTAGATATCTTAACATCCCTTTGAAAAGCAACACCAGGACTATTTTGGGACGGACTTTGACATTTTGAGCAACGGTCAGATGACGAGGATGACGCCTGGGTTGGCAATCCCCCTCTCCACTCCACACCATACCAGTAGCTTTAACATGTTAGGGACTCCTTCACATGACAGTTCTTCTGTGAAATCGAGTTTCGAACCTGAAGCCCTTCGATTCCGAAGTAGAGACCTTACCATCACGCCACAGCGGCCCCTAAAGTAACTTGTTACTTTCTTACACGATACTTATACTTTTGTAGACACCACACTTGGTTGTAACATGTTTGCAGACATTCCATGGGTCTTGAATATATACACATACATACATATACATGTGTAGAAAATGTATAGAGGGATTTGAACATGTTTCTACACAAACATAAGTGGTGATATACATATTCCCAATAAAGTTTTTCTTTATACCAAACATGACTTTTTAATTTTTCTCCGTTTCATTCTGAGATTATAAGGCATTGATGTATTGTAATATGGTTTGTTCTTATATACCCCAAGTGAGAAATATGACTCTGCAGAGCTGCTGTATTGATGAAATTTACCTCTGCAGAGCTGCTGTATTAATGAAACGTGACACTGCAGACCTGCTGTATTGATGAAATGGGACTCAGCAGAGCTGATGTATTGATGAAATGAGGCTCAGCAAGCTGCTCTATCGATGAAATGTGGTTCTGCCGAGCTGCTTGTATTGATGAAATATGGCTCTGCTGTATTGATAAAATATTATAGAGCTTAGATTCTGAGAAACAACAGGAAAGTCAACTCTTGTATAGTCAATGCTGCAGTTTTTTATTTCAATTTAAGTGATTGCAAAAAAGCTAATTTTAGGAATATAACAATTTGAATATAATTGAACACATACGCAAATGTTATGTACTCTGTTGTACATAACATTATCAGTTGTGTAATATGACTCTGCATTTAATGGAAAACATTAACTTTTAGAATTGCAGTGTTCGAATAATTATAAGAAAGTTTCAATTATTGACATATTTGGTAAAGTAAATATATAAAATGTGTGACAAGGTTCAAACTATTAAGATTTATCGCTAATCTGTGTTGGCATCTCCAATATTTTTCTTTTCTTTGAACATATAAAATGTAGGCCTTAAGAATTAGGTTCTCCTTGGAAGCCATTCCATGTTACTAAAAATAACCTTTTAATTTAAAATATATACCGCTTGAATGTTTTGCAATTTATTTCCATACTTCTTATGAGATCTTTGATGAAAAGAAATTATAGTTTCGTTTCGTAAATTTTAAAGTCATCTTTATCATAAAAAACTTACTTAATTTTTATTCAATGTAAACGCATATTTTTAATACGCATTTAGAACGCATATTTTTAATACGCATTTAGAA
>JAPMOQ010062750.1:120813-133442 GCA_026543055.1 Argiope trifasciata
CCGTTGTTTATTCTGATTGTTGGTGAAACTGAGTTAGCAAGAAATTTGTATAGTGCGATATAATCTGTATACCATTGTTTATTGTAGTTGCTGGTAAAACTGACAGCCAGAAATTTTTATAGTGCGGTATACTCTGTATAGCATTGTTTATTCCAGTTGCTGGTGAAACTGACTTAGTAAGAAATCTTTATAGTGCGGTATACTCTGTATACCGTTGTTTATTCTGGTTGTTGGTAAATCTGAGTTAGCAAGAAATTTGTATAGTGCGGTATACTCTGGATACCGTATTCTAATTGCTGGTAAAACTGAGTCAGCCAGAAATTTTTATAGTGCAGTGTACTTTGTTACAGCAGTGTTTATTCTGGTTTTTGGTAAACTGAGGAATCAATATTTTCCTTTAAACATAGAAACATATTTATGTAACAAAATCGTTGATATACACTGATTGAAAAAAAATCCCAACACCAAGAAAAAATTATTGTACAGTAATGAAATTTTAGGAATACATTTGTCTAGGTAACATATTTAATTGATTAAAGTTTCAAGATCACAGGTAGAGCCATTTCAAATGAGAAATGTTGGTACATTAGTAACCGGTGTAACCGCCAGAATTTTGAATGCAAGCATGCAAACGTGCATGCATTTTGTCCTACAGGTGTCAGATATCAGTTTGTGGGATGGAGTTCCATGCCTGTTGCACTTGGGCGGTAAATGCAGGGACTGTTAATGCTGGTTGTGGATGACGCTGGAGTTGTCGTCCAATGATGTCCCATACGTGCTCGATTGGAGAAAGATCTGGTGATCTAGCAGGGCAAGGCAACATGTCGACACTCTGTAGAGCATGTTGGGTTACAACAGTGGTATGAGGGCGAGCGCTATCCTGTTGGAAAACACCCACTTGAATGATGTTCATGAATGGCAGCACAACAGGTTGTATCACTAGACTGACGAACAAATTTGCAATCAGGGCGCGTGGGATAACCGCAAGAGTGTTCCTGCTGTCATACGAAATTGCTCCCCAAACCATAACTCCAGTAGTAGGCCCTATGTGTCTAGGCCACAGACAGGTCACTAGCAGGCGTTCACCTGGCCTCTTTCTAACCAACAAACGGCTATCACTTCGACCAAGGCAGAACCGGCTTTCATCAGAAAACACAACAGATCTCCACTCCGTCCTCCAATGAGCTCTAGCTGGACACCAGTCACGTCGCAAACGGCAGTGGTATGGAGTCAGTGGAATGCACTGTACAGGGCGTCTGGCTCGGAGCTGTCCTTGAAGTAACCGATTTGTAACAGTTTGTTGTGTCACTGTGGTGCCCACTGCAGCTCGAATTTCAGCTGCAGACGCAGTACGAATAGCCACAGCCATACGCTGAATACGACGGTCTTCTCTCTCAGTAATACCACGTGGCCGCCCGGAACCTGATCTTTTGGAGGCAGTACCTTCCCTTGACCACTGCCGCCAATACTCATGCACAGTGGATACATTCCTGCCAAGTCTTTCAGCAATATCGCGGAAAGAAAACCCACCTTCTCGTAGCCCTACAACACGACCTCGTTCAAACTCAGTGAGCTGTTGATAATGGATTCTTCGTCTTTTCAGACGAATCCTTGACTAACATTAACCCACTACGTTAAATCTCAACTGTAAATAAAGATCACGAACCTTACAGCGCTTATTTAAATCTAACCTCATTTGCATGTTCACAGTGTCGCTACTAGCGCCACACTTACGCGCATAGCTCGAAATTTGAATCGACGTCATCTCTCAGATGTGTAAACACGCCTACCAAATTTCGTTTATCTAGCACAGCTCCTTCCTAGTGTTGCGATTTCTTTTTCCATCAGTGTAGTTGAAAAAATAATTTTTGTAAGGTAAAAGGGTGCAAAATGTTTTGTACTCTAATACTTCAAAAACGCTAGAATTTTATAAATGTTTAGCTAAAATTTCAAACCCATAGGATTGGTTCCCCTAACACTTTTTCGCACACTCTCTAATAAAACTCTTACCTCAGAGAAAGACTCGCATTGCTTTTACGTACCATAGCTCCGAAATATTAACGTCTGACTTGAATGTAGCTTCTTTACTGAATCTGTTGTGTCTCCTTGGCGAGTCATTTGGTGGTTAATCCATGGTTAATAGATGCGGTAAATAGATCTGAATATATTTTGTATACTTTAGATGAATGTATTATACTACTATTACCTTGTACTATAACTTTCGCGTATGTGCAAGTAATATGTTCGAAGTTTCATCGCAATCGGATGAGAGGTAGGGCAGCGCATAAGAGACATACAGACAAACATTCATTTTTATTTACAAAGATGATGTCCTCGTAATTGGATTGAAATCCAACGTTCTTTTTTGAGGTAGAAAAACCTAATTATTTTTCAGAGTCTACGCAAAATAATTTCATTTCGTCTACGTTGAAAACTCTCCGTCACAGTTTTAAAAAATATAATCTTCAACACTATTAAAAAATTGAATTATGTCCTGAGTTTAAAAATGTCGCTAACAAACCATGTTAATGTAAATGTTTCTGTATCTATTTAATACTGTATTTAAAATCTTAATCTCCAAACTTTTTTTACATGAAAAATGAAATTAAATCAGTGTTTATTAAAATCCGTCTATGCAAAGATTTTTTAGACGATTATAATGCAGAAGCTGCTCTCGCTCTAAACATGTTGCCATTAATTAAGTTGAAACTTTCTGTTGAAGGAACTTCAAATTAAATCTTTGCGGATTAATTATTGTTATTAAAGACACTTCTTTTGACAAAAGTAATTTCATTACGGTTAATTATTCTATTTCTCATAATTTTTAAACCTTTTTTCGAATAACAAATACTTTGATGTTATACATCGCAACCTTGCTAATTAATTTATCGACACATTTTTAAATTAGTTCATAAGTTTTTGTATCGTTTAATTTTGTATCAGCTTCTTTTTATGTGTTGAAAATTATGCAGTTTTTATCAAATGAATCATCTGCGTAAATTAGCATTGCAATCGACTAGACTGACTTAGTGTTAAGAAATTAAATTATTTAGAACAAGATAATTCTTTGCTCCAAAAGAAAAAGATTTTAGCATTTAAAGAATTTGAACTTTAAGTTTTGATGATATTTTGTTTACAAAACAAAAGGGTTTGTTAAAGAAAGTGAAAATAATTGACATTATAAATTTAATTAGCTTAAATTTTAGCTAGATTGTGACATTAATAAATTATCCAAATTTAGAAAAAGAAAAACGTAGTTGCAGATTATAGAAAAATCAATAAAAAATTATGCTTGATAGGAAAAAATATTCTTTTCTTTTAAATGTTAAATAGTTTTTTAAACAAATTTTTAACATAAGCTGCCACAATTAACAAAGTGTGGCACCATATGTTCAACAATTCTTTTTACTGCGGTTTATGTAAGTGATTTGTTTCAAGTTTATGGAGGTGAGTTTGCTAAATGTTAAGCAAATTCAAAAATTCGTTTCACTTTGGTTTGTGTAAGTGATTTGTTTCCACGTTTATGAAGATGAAATATTGTAATTAATTCTTCACTTCTTGATTGCTTTGAAATTTTATACAGCTGTGTACTTCCACTGACAGTACAATTTCTTGTTACAAAGAGGATTTCTTGATATCTAAGATTAAGTACATATGTTTATGTACTAAAGCTTTAATCTATGCCATTAGAATTTTCAAGCAGCCAAACTAATAATTTAGATAAAACGTAATCGCACATTTCTCGAAATGATAACAACGAAGTTGATGGATTCTAATCGAAATGCTAACAGATAAAGCAATATGCGCTTTCTAAAACTACAAAAAGGCTATTTATGAAGAGATGAATCGATTTGTAGTTTTAATGCAAAGTTCTATGTGACTGAATATCGACAGCAAGGATCCAACACTAAAAAGTGCGTTCTGTTGAAAGGGATTAAGTATATCACTTAGTTTTGTAGCGATTGGCGATAGGTAGGATCGAACTCTGTACCTTATGGTTGGCAGCCAGATGACATGACCACAAGACTAAAAGTGATCACTCAAATCTTGAGGATGTTATAAAGCTTCCCCCACAATACTACCCCTCCAGTGAGAGGAGAAACGATAGATATTTTTTTGCTGTTTAGTGATCTTATTGGCTGTTGAATTTTGAATGTAATGTACCCATTTTTTTAATTATTTATCAGCATCCTTTTTTATTATTGGCTGATTATTTATAGCCCTTTTTTATTCACTTTATTTGGGTAGAGGGCACCATAACAGCTGCATGAAGGCTGTGTATTTATTTAATTTTAATGTCCTAGGTCGCCAATGTCGCAATTGGCGATAGATAGAAAAAATTCACAACCTTATGGTTCGTAGCCAGATGTCATGATCACAGGGCTAAAAGGACCACTCAGTTTCGAGGATGTTGTCTGGTTTATAAAGCTTCCAATACAATTTCAAATCAATAATTATATTTTCTATATCTAAGAAATGAATAAATAAATAAAATAATGATAATTTGTGTAAGTTCTGCCCATAAAATTAATTTTACTTGTGAGTAAGTTTTTTCAAAGTTAATAACGCTCTAGACTGGAATTCCTGCACTTTGAATTCCAATTGAAATTGTTAGAAATTCTTACTTTTTCGTATACGTAGTATAGAGAAATATAATAACCGACAAAAAATTAAAATTACAGATTTCCACAAATCTCCATATTTTAGACCTTCTTGAATTGGAAGAACGCATCTATAGAAAATGTAATTCCATCTGCCTGCCTGTGACAAAGGTAACTCAAAAATGTTTTGAGACACAAGTTTGAAATTTAGTGTACCGTCTTAACACCAAATTAAAAAAAAAAGAATGCGCCATTTTTTTTTTTTTTTTTTTTTTTTTTTTTTTTTTGTAAAAAGTAATAGTTTTTGTTACAACAAATTAGCAGCTCTGAAATTGAAAATTTCAATGTTTTGTTCATTGTTTGTAATGGCTTACATTTGGAAGAAAGCGTAAAAAGAAATATCATTCATTCGTTCAGTAAAAATTTCTAGTATTTTTTACTTAAGAGTTCCAAGATGAGATGTTAATTAATGAAGTTAAAATTGTTGTTTAATTAGGTCAGCAGAGAATTTGATGATTAGCTTATTTCTCTTTTAAGATCTGTCCGGCGATTTATGAGTGTCGTGTCATTCTGATACAAAATCCTGATAATCTGGAAAGTCAAGCAAAATGAAGAAGGTGGTTGGGGAAGTGTTATGCTTAGTGGTGGTGTAATTTTGGTGAAGTGTGAAATTTGATGATTAGTTTATTTTTTACCCAGAAATTTGACAGGCGACTCATACTCTTTAAGCAATTCTGGTGTAAAATCCCAGGTCCAAGAGGGTTATCGGGTAAAGTGTTATTCGTTGTTGAAGGGCAATATTGGTGAAATGTAAAATTTGTTGCCTAGTTGATTTTTTCCAGAAATTTACAGTAGAAATTAAAGACAAAAGGGTAATTGAATTGCTATAGATACAATGAAGTAATAATCATAAACAAGTTATATTTCAATTTTTATTTACATTTCTTACATTTTCTAACTTGTGCTATGGAGTACATTTTAATTTCCTTATTGTATTTTTGCACAGGCTCATGTATTTTTATTTCTACTATTTTGTAAAAAAAGAGTTCATTAATAATTACTGACATTTGATAAAATTGTAATTTCCTTTAATAGTATTTATATTTTTTATAACGTAATTATTCGACAGTTTATCTGAAATGTTTCTACCAACTTTCTTTCGAATTGCGCTTCTGAGGTGAAAGAAGAGTTAACTATATTTGATAGATTAATTAAGAAATAGACTTCTGAAAATTGTAAAGTATTAAACACATATCTGCAAAAAAAAAAAAAAAAAACTCGGAATTGTAGAACACCAGAAGTGAATGATAAAACCATTACAAAATTCCCTCTTTTCCAACATGAACTTTTTAATTCGGAAAATACATATTAAATAAAAGAGTGTTAAAAATTTTACAAAAATTATTAACTTTCTCATCATAATTTCATTAAGTTAAATATCAATTTTCCCTCAACCGCTTCTCGATATTTTAACGAATAGAATCTTTTCTCAAAAAATAAAACTAAAACAACTCTCCTTTTCAGAAAGAAGCAGATGTTCTCCACTTTTCCAACCAGTAACATTTAATTTCATTAAATGCTTTTCATTCTAAACAGAGCTTGCCTTAGAAGAAAACAATTTAATATTTTTCACGTAAACTGGCATTTTATTATCACTCTTCGCATTAATGAGACAGAGAAAGAAAAACAGCTCCGTTTTTAATGAAGGAGCCTCCAAGAAAGTTGATTCGAAGTTGCTTCTTTTCTTTGAAATCAAATTCAATCAAAGAAGATTGGCATTTTAGAAGTGTTGCGTAAGACTGTGAAAGGGAAATAAATTCATTAAAGGCGCTGATATAAATGCATTTGAAATTAAATTTGAAGGACTCTTTCTACTTTTACTGTTTGTGAACGTGTTTTCTCCAGTTTTCAGATTTGTAAATAAAGATTTTCGGAAGAAGATTGAGCAAATCCGAAAAGTTTTTAATAATTAAATTCCATACAGAAATTTAAAGTAAACAGAACTGTGCAGTGATTTGCAATCGAATTTTAGTTGCACCTAAAATAAAATATAAAAAATTAAACGAAATTGATTTGCTTATTTTAGTTGCAACTAAATTTAATTGATTCATCGCCAAGTAGTTGAATTGAAATAACTTTAGAAGCGTTGCGTAATACTTTCTACAGAAAAGAAATTCATTAAAGGAGGTGATATAAATGCATTTGAAATCAAATTTGTAGGACTCTTTCTACTTTTGTTTTTGTGAACCTGTTTTCTTCAGTTTTCTGATTTGTAAAAGAAAGATTTTTCATGAGCAAATCCGAAAGGTGTTAAATAATTAAATTCAATGCATAAGTTTCAAGTAAACAGATCTGAGAAGTAAATTGCAATCTTATTTTAGTTGCTACTAAAATAAAATAATGAAATTGATTTGCCTGTTTTCGTTGCAACCGGATTTAATTGATTCATCGCCAAGTAGATGAATTAAAATAATAAGTGATGACGAACGTGACACTGATGAAGTTTACACAATTTAAAATACTCAGTCTTGTACAATTTTTAAAAATGATAAAATATATTGTTTTGATAAGAAGACTAACAAATTTTTGATTTGAATTCCATCACCTACGAAAATGTAATATTAAATTCAACAATGATCCATTAGCTATATTATAAAAAATGCATCCTGAGTTGCATTATAAAAAAAAATAGAATTATTTTGAGTTGAATTATAAAAAAACAAGAATTATCTTGAGTTGCATTATTAAAAAACAAGAATGCAACCTTTTTTTGTGTGAAAAGTAATAATTTTTCTTACTACAAAGGAGCAATTCTGAAATTTTAAATGCTTAGTTGATTGTTTGTATTGGTTTACGAATTGAAAAAAGCTTAACAAGAAATATCATTCATTCATTAATTAAAATTAATGAAGGTACTTAATCATTCCTTCATTATTTAAAATTTATGGAGTTTTTTACTTAATAGCGCCAAGATGAGACGCTGTTTATAGAAGTTAAATTTTATTTTTAATTTGGTCCGTCCGCTTAGAATTCGATGATTAGCTTTCTATTCTTTTGAGTTCTGGTTGGCGAATTTTGAGAGTCGTATCATTCTGATACAAAATAATGATAATCTGGAAGGTCAAGGCGAAATGAAGTAGGTAATTGAAGAAGTGTTATACGTAGTAGTGGTGCAATTTCGGTGAAGTGTAAAATTTGATGACCATTTGTTTTGTTTTTTTAAGAATTTGGACTGGCGATTCTTATTCTTTTTGCAATCCCAGGTTCAAGAGGGTTATCGGGTAAAGTGTTATGCATCTATATTTTTATAGATTAATTAAGAAATCAGAAAATGGTAAAGTATTGAACTATTGTAGGGAACAGATATCTGCAAAAAAAAAAAAACATTATGAATTTTAGTACATTAGAAGTGAAAGATAAATCTATCTCAAAATTCCATCTTTTCCAATATGAACTTTTTAATTCGAAAATATTAAAGATATTAAATAAAATGTGTTAAAAATTGTACAGAAATTATTAACTTTCTCACCATAATTTCATTAAGTTAAATATCAATTTTCCCTCAACCGCATCTCGATATTTTAACGAATAGAATCTTTTCTCAAAAAATAAAACTAAAACAACTCTCCTTTTCAGAAAGAAGCAGATGTTCTCCACTTTTCCAACCAGTAACATTTAATTTCATCAAATGCTTTTCATTCTAAACAGAGCTTGCCTTAGAAGAAAATAATTTAATATTTTTCACGTAAACTGGCATTTATTATCACTCTTCGCAGTAAAGAGACACACACAGAGAGAAGGAGAAAAACTTCTCCGCTTTTAATGAAAGAGCCTCCAAGAAAGTTGATTTAGAGTTGCCTCTTTTCTTTGAAATCAAATTCAATAAAAGAAGATTGGCATTTTAGAAGAGTTGCGTAACACTGTGTAATGAAAAGAAATTCATTAAAGGCGCTGATATAAATGAATTTGAAATCAAATTTGTAGGACTCTTTCTACTTTTACTGTTTGTGAACGTGTTTGCTAAACTTATGGACGTGAACGTGTTTGCTTCAGTTTTCTGATTTGTAAAGAAAGATTTTCGATGAGCAAATCCGAAAGGTTTTTAATTATTAAATTCAATGCATAAGTTTAAAGTAAATAGAAGTGAGCAGTAGTTTGCAATCGAATTTCAGTCGCAACTAGAAATAAAATAATGAAATTGATTTGCTTGTTTTCGTTGCAACCGAATTTAATTGATTCATCGCCAAGTAGCCGAATTAAAATAATTAGCGATGACGAACTTGACACTGATGTAGTTTACAAATTTTAAAATTCGCAATCTTGTACAATTTTTAAAAATGATAAAACATATTGTTTTGATAAGAAGACTAACAAATTTTCGATTTGCATTCCATCACTTGAGAAAATGTAACATTAAATTCAACAATGATCCATTAGCTATATTATAAAAAATGCATCCTGAGTTGCAGTGTAAAAAAGACAAGAATTATCCTCAGTTGCATTATAAAAAAACAAGAATTGTCCTGAATTGCATTATAAAAAAACAAGAATGCAACCTTTTTTTGTGTAAAAGGTAATAATTTCTGTTACAATAATTGAGCAGCTCTGAAATTGGAAATTGCAATGCTTAGTTGATTGTTTGTATTGGTTTACTTTTTGGAAGAAAGCGGTACAAGGAATATCATTCATGTATTAATTTAAATTTATGGAGCTTTTTACTTGAAAGCTCCAAGATATGTTGGTTAATGAAGTTAAAATTATTGCTTAATCAGGCCAGAGTAGAATTTGATGATTAGCTTATTTCTCTTTGAAAAATTATCCGGCGATTTATGAGCGTCGTGTCATTCTGATGCAAAATCCTGAAAATCTGGAAAGTCAGCCGAAATGAAGAATATTATTAGAGAAGTGTTACGCGTATTGGTGGTGCAATTTTTGTAACGTGTAAAATTTGATGACTAGTTGATGTTTTCCCAAAAATTTGACTGGCGATTCATACTGTTTATGCAATTCTGATATAAAATCATAGGTTCAAGAGGGTTACGGGGTAAAGTGTCAGGCATCTATTATCTTATAAATAAATTATGAAATCAGAAAATGGTAAAGTATTGAATTATTGTAGGGAACAGATATCTGCACAAGAAGATTCGGAATTGTAGAACATCAGAAGCGAATGATAAAACCATCGCAAAAATTCCATCTTTTCCAACATGAATTTTTTAATTCGAAAAAATATATTAAATAAAAGAATGTTAAAAAATTGTACAAAAATTATTAACTTTCTCACCATAATTTCATTATAAGTTTTTCCTCAACCACAACTAGGTACTTTAACAAATAAAATCTTTTCTCCTTTATTAAAAAATAAAACTAAAATAACTCTCCTTTTCCAGAAAGAAGCAGATTTTCCAACCAGTAACATTTAATTTCATTAAATGCTTTTCATTCTAAACAGAGTTTGCCTTAGAAGAAAATAATTTAATATTTTTCACGTGAACTGGCATTTTATTATCACTCTTCGAACTAAACAGAGAGAGAGGGAGAAAAACTACTTCGCTTTTAATGAAGGAGCCTCCATGAAAGTTGATTTAGAGTTGCCTCTTTTCTTTGAAATCGAATTCAATAAAAGAAGATTGGCATTTCAGAAGCGTTGCGTAATACTGTATAATGAAAAGAAATTCATTAAAGACGCTGATATAAATGCTTTTGAAATCAAATTTGTAAGACTCTTTCTACTTTTACTGTTTGTGATCGTGTTTGCTTCAGTTTTCTGATTTGTAAAGAAGGATTTTCGATGAGAAAATCCGAAAGGTTTTTAATTATTAAATTCAATGCATAAGTTTAAAGTAAATAGAAGTGAGCAGTAGTTTGCAATCGAATTTCAGTCGCAACTAGAAATAAAATAATGAAATTGATTTGCTTGTTTTCGTTGTAGCCGAATTAAAATAATTAGCGATGACGAACTTGACACTGACGAAGTAACACAATTTAAAATTCTCATTTATTGTACAACCTTGTACAATTTTAAAAAAAAGGGTAAAATATATTATTTTAATAAGAGGACAAAGAAATTTCCATCGCCTTCGAAAATGTAATATTAAATTCAACAATGATCCATTCGTCCCTGAGTTGTACATTTTTTTTTGTTGAAAGTAATAATTTTTGTTGCAAGAAATGACAGCTCTGAAATTGGAAATGCTTAGTTGATTGATTGTATTGGAATATGTTTGGAAGAAAGCGTAACAAGAAATATCATTCATTCATTAACTAAAATGTATGGAGTTACTTAATCATTCATTCAATAATTAAAATATGAGGAGCTACTTAACCATTCATTAATAAATTAAAATTTATGGAATTTTTTAATTAAGAGAGCCAAGATGAGATGTTGGATAATGAAGTTAAATCTGTTGTTTGATTAGCAAAGAGATATGATGATTTGCTTATTCTTCTTTATAGATCTGGCTGGCGTCGTGTCATTCTGATACACAAACCTGATAATCTGAAGAGTCAGGCGAAAGGAAGAAAGTTATGGGGGAAATGCTATGCGTAGAGGGGACACAATTTTGGTGAAGTTTAAAATTTGATGGCTAGTTGATTTTTCCCCAGCAATTTGACCACCGATTCATACTCTTTATGGAATTCTAATGTAAAATCCAATCCCCAAGAGGGTTATCGGGTGAAGTGTTATGTCTGGCAGCTATACGTTTCTGGAAATTTGTTTGGAGACTGTTTATGACGCGTTCAGGTTGGATAATTTAATTTGACAGGTACAACAGCTAAAAGAAGGCCATACAGAGCCAATCCTGTGGCGTGAGATACCAGCAAATGAGAAATTAAAATATTTAAAGTATATTAAAAATCCATTTGGTAAAACAACAGCAATCAAAACCAGATATTAGTCAGGCAAAACATGTTCATGGTTGAAGAACAGCTATATAAAATGATAAAATCCAATAGCCTTTAAAAAGCTAAAAAGTTACTAATGGGGAGGTTCGTTCACTAATTCTCGCAAATTAAGTGAAGTTGAGTTAAAATATGTCATGCGATGAGAATGAAAGTTTGGGAAAGCAGCTAGGATATGTGCAACAGCAAAATAAACTTTACATGAAGGCCATCTAGGTGCTCTCTAACCGAAAAATAGGTGTTTATGAGTAAATCGGGTATGACCGATGGGAAGACGATTCCAGTTCACTTTGGCACTTCCTATGGAAATAGTGGGAATTGAATGAATATACTATTTCATAAAATGTAACTTATTATAAGTCTTCCAGATCCCACGATTCCTGCCAAAATGAATGGATGCATTGAGTGATACTATGTTTTGTATCCCGATAAGGAATCGAGGTTTGCCACACCCTAAAAGCTGCTTTGGAATCGGAATTATTGTCTTCATTGCCTGAAATTCCAACGTGACACGTTCTCTCCAGATTCCAAGATTACTGAAAAAGGGAAAGAATGTAATGAGTGATACAATGTTTTGTATCGCGATATGGAATCGATGACTGCCATACAGTAGAAGCTGATTTGGTAACGCAGATAGCGTCTTCCTTGAATGCAGTTATAAGGTGAAAGTTTAGAGACATTTGTTTAGACTTAAATTATTATGATTCTAGGGATAACAAAAGCCCTGCCAATGTGAATGTCTGTAATGAGTGGTACTATATATTGTTTCCCGATACGAAATTTATGTCTGCCATAGACTAGAAGCTGCTTCGGCTGCGCAATCAGTCTTCATTGCCTGAAATTCCAACGTGTCGCGTTCAGAGACATGTGTTTAGACTTAAATTACCATGAGTCACCTGATCCCAAGATTCCTGAAAAAGTGAATAGACGCAATGTTTGATACTATGATTTGTATCAAGATATGGAATCGATGTGTGCCAAACAGTAGAAGCTGCTTTGGTAGCGCAGTTCCTGTCATCATTGCTTGCAGTTATCAGGTGAAAGTTTAGACTTGACTTTATATGAGTCTCGAGATGTAAAGATTCCCTCCAATGTGAATGGATGTAATGAGTGATACTATGTTCT
>JAPMOQ010062750.1:144622-173327 GCA_026543055.1 Argiope trifasciata
AAATCCCATAGCATAAGACAAATTAGATGTTGTCCAATTAACTGAAATAATGAACGAATACTGCAATGAATAACTCTTTTTTCTATACTACTCCAACAATTTGTTGGAATTCCGATGTGGAATGCGGTCGCTATGGAAACGAAGAAAAGCGTTGCCACTTCTAGAGGGAAAAAAACAATTTAACGAAATACTGGCTGGAGAGGTTTAGCTGCAGGATGAAAAATGATGTTTACACCCATATCTACCGGGTGCAGTAAGGAAGTATAAAAACACAATTTTACATGAGGCAGAATGGCAACTCTTGCATTTCGGGTCTTTTTGAAGAAGAAAATGCTGAATTTGGTGTTGTTGACTCTAATATTAAAGAATCCATGGAATCTTTTAAAAAAACATGCCTGTGTTTTATAAAAAGTGAAATTGAAAGGTTTTGGGAAAAGCAAGAAAATGGAAATTGTATTGACTGAAGAAAAATGATTTTTTCAAGAAATTGACTTTAACTTACTTTGCTTTATATCACAGAATTTGTGATAATTTTGTTTATTAAAGACATAAAGGTATAAAAATTGTAGGAGAAATTTCTCATCCAAAATTTCTTAACTTATATAGTTAGATTGAAAATAAAATTTTCTCTCTAAATTCGAAGTTATATAAAGACAATTTCTTCCATTTAAATGTCTAAAACCTGTATTTTCTTTTTGTTTGTATCGCAAAATTTGTGATAATTTTGTTTATTAAAGACAAAAACGTATGCAAATTGTAACAGAAATTTCTCGTCCAAAATTCCTTAACTATATATTTAGATTGAAAATAAAATTTTCTCTCTTTACACGAAGTTATATAAATACAATTTCCTGTTTCTTAAATATGATTAAAATTAAAATTACTATAAAACATTTCCCCAATTTGATTAAATTATGCTGTTTGAGGATAAATTACAATTCTTTCAATAGTCGTAAAGACTATCAAAATGAAATATGATTTAGTTTTTAGTATTATTTGAGATAGTTATATTAAACTATTAGGTGAGTGAAAAAGAAATGTTTAGTTAAAACGATTCCCTTTTATATCCCTATTTTGTTTTCAAATTTCATTAAAATTTAGGAATTCGAAAAATATCTGTAAAACCGTCTATTATATATATATATATGTAGGAATTGGGTGGGACAGAATGCCCATCCAGCCACATTTAGTTCAGTGTCTAGGGTCACTGAATGAAGAAAAAGAAGACTATGAAAGAAATTTATTTACAGTAAAGAAAAATGAAAAGACATTTACAATTACGACAGGACTATTTACAACAGAGAAAAAAAAGTATTACTTATAGATGCCACCAAGGATAAAGAGTAGTTAATAATAGTTTCATGGCGAAACTACGTTACGTTTTTTAAAGATGCATGATCGGAACGATTCGACCCTCTCTGGTCCCCGTCTGGCGAGCGAATGCGCAGTTCGCTTTTTCTCGAATTCTTACGTCACGCGTTTTGGACTTTGGTTCAGCCATATCTAGTGATACCCGTGGCGACATGTATTGCAACAAATTGGAACTAAATATTTAACAGCAATGGCCACTGATTAAATCTCTACAACTCAGCCAATCCTGATAGAACGACGACCTCATCGTTATTTACATACTGAAATTCAAGACTGATATTAAATTAAATTTGGCCAAACTGTTACAAAAAACAACAAATCTAAAATTCCCTTTAAGTATATCGATTGTTAAGAGAAAGGTACATAACACTAGCAGTAATAATTTGTTGATTACATCACTGGAAAAAAACATCAAAAATATAAATGCAAAATTTAAAAGTTCACTACAAAATGAAAATATAATACACGAAGCATGAAAAAACGTGTATAATCATTGAAGCAAAATTATGTTATAATATTAAAATGTACATGAAAATGAAATATATTACAGAATAAAATGGCTAATTAACTATCGTGCTGATTGCGTTTTTTTTTCAACCTGGTGAATAAAATTTCATCAAATCAGCAGATGATGTGGTCATATTAGGACCTTCATGGTCGCCTACTTTTTCAACATCATACCGATCCCTCGGTTTTACTTTGACAATTTTATATGATCCTAAAAACCTAAGTCTTAACTTTAGTCCGGTTCCAAATTGAGTTTGTTGAATGGCTACCAAATCCCCTTTCTCATATACTGGGGCTTTCTAGCGCTTTCTGTCGTAGTACTTCTTATTTTCGGCCTGTATATTCTAAATGTTTGCTTTTGCGTCTTGTCGAAGTAGATATCTCTGCTCTTGAAATTCTTCCATTAATTCTTCCAACAATAAGTCTCCTACTCGGAGGTCTTCTTTATTCCTCATAGGAGTGCCAATTAACAGTTCAAAAGGTGTCCATTTGTTACTACGATTTGAGGTACTGTTGAGGATTCTCTGTAGTCGGTCTACATGCTTGTACCATTTTGTAGGGTCATCAATAGTTAATTTGGTCAAGACAGGTATGAATGTTCGATGTATTCTTTCTACAACTACAATTCACTATACAATACAACTATAAATCTTCTATAACTACAATTCACAGGTCTAAATGGTTTATTTTCCTTGACATATGAGATTCTGCTGGGCTCAAAGGGTCTCTTCTGGAACTTGTTATTTCTATCTTGGAAATTCGCTGGTTTTCGTGGATGATTCAGAAATTTATTTGCTTCTCTATTTTCTTCTTCCCTTCTAAAGAATGGATCTGATGATTTTAGTCTCAATGTCCTCCTGACATCGTCATATCGCTCGAATTTTTCTGCCAAATCAGTAGCTGAAGTTATGGATGACCACTCATCAAGAAAGTGATTCTGAAACTCTTGTGGTGCCTTCCGTTTCATCTGGTCCGCAATGATAAGTTCACGTAATTTTTCGTAGGTGTCTATTTTCAGACCTGTTACCCATCCACCAAAGTAAGTCTGCAATTCGTGATAGAAATTTTGCCGTGCTTTCTCAGGAGCTTTTTGATGTGAAACAAATAATTGTCGCAGTTTCTCCGGGGACAACTTGAATCTCTGTAACAGCAGATTCTTCACATGGTTGTAATCGTTCGATTTTTCCTCAAGTTATCGAGCAATTAAATGAGCAACTTCCAGAGGAATTAATCGTAGTAGCTTCTGGACACATTGAGTTTTCGGTAATAACGCTAAATTGGCATGATGCTCAAATAATGTTAAATTTAAACTTATGTCATCTTTCATGTTGAATCGGTGAAACATCTCTGGCGAAGTCTTACTAGTTACTGAAATATCTGCGGAGTTTCCATGGCCAACATTTATTTGAGCTTGGATTTTCAGCTTTTCAAGTTCGTGTTCACGTTCCTCTTTCCGCAATCGTCTGTTTTGTTTTTCTGCTTCTGCTAGATGTCTGTCCTCAATGAAACAATCTAACATCACTTTGGCATCTTCCTCATTGAAATAATCATCCGTTTTTAAAATCAGATCTTTAATTTTAGGTTTCGTCAAGTCTGCTTCAACAGTTACGCCGAATTGATTCGCGAGAGCAATCAAATCTTCTTTTTTGCCTTTTAGTAAGAAAGACATTTTGAAAGAAAAAGGGGCTTGGTGCCAATCAAAGAACTGTATTAATTTTGAAATTTATCAGAAATTCTCTAAATTTCAGCGTGTTTAAATAAAAGTCAAATTAAATTAGTTTTGCTTTAAACTTGAAATTAAAAATTAATCTTTGGGTAGTTTAAAACTAATTCCTTAAAACCAGATCTTAAAATGCACAAAATATTTTTACACAATTGAATTAAATATTGAAAAAATAACACCTTATAACTTTCAAAATAATGCTTGGCAATAAATATACTGTAAAGAAAGAAAACCCAAAATTACATCAAAAATACTGTATGAATTTAAACAATAAACAAAGTAAATAAATTATCTTCAGTATTAATATATAAAAGTATTTGTACCATTGGAGTTTCCTAATATAAAATGCTATTAAAATGAAAAGTAAATAAAATACTTTATTAGAAAACCATGAGTAACTTTCAGCAATGGAAAAAATATTTATATTCAAAATAATTTTATGCGTTTATTTTTTTAGATGTAAGCATCGCATGAAAAAAAATTAAATTCTAAATATTTCAATTGTTAATTTGAAGTATATATGCACAACTAGTAAAAAAAAAATAAATACAGCAAACAATTGCTATTAAATGTGAGTTAAATATTGAAGACGTATTATTTTTTAAAAAAACTTCATAAAAATAACGTTCATAGAATTGAAAATAAAAGTGCTCACTTTATACGATCGAAAGATGGGATATGCTGAGTCATCACTCTAAAAAGAAAATAAATCAGAACAGTTTTTCGTAGCGCGAAAAGAAAATAATAAAAAGAATATATATATATATATATATATATATATTCAGTACTTGTTCTGACTCATCGCTTCGGAAGCGACTGATATTAGGAATACTTAATGAGACTTGGCGCGTCACTTCAAGGTCACATAAAATTATATCAGAACGGTTACTAAGTTTTAGTTCCGATTCGTAAAGTTACGGAACAAGAAATATCTGAAGTGTGATAAATCCATTTGTACTTAAGTAAAATACATAAATACAACAACTACTTGAAAATCACTATTTAGATTATTTTAAAAAGAAATATTATTACGCACTTTTGATTATAGAAATTAAATATCAAAATAACATATATATTTCAATATAAAAAATATAGCAGCGATGAATATGCTATGAAAAGAAAAGTAACTTACAGATTATCAAATATTAAATAGTATAAAAAATATTTTACAGACGGCGAAGTAATCTGGAGTTTTCAAACATGCAGGAATGTTTTATTTCAATGAATCAAATGCTGGATGCTGTTGAAGATGAACAAAACAAAACGAAACTGTACAGATGTTATGGCGCTTGTCTGGAATCGAAGAGGACAATCAAAACAAAACTGGTGAACTTTTTCTCGATGGAAACACAAACACTCTTTCTTCAATAGATTCGAATGCGGATATTTGAAGAAGATTATTAAATGATAAATTATACTCAGTACAGGGGTCGACGTCCTGTACGAGTTTGTATTCTAACACTGGAAATCACAGACGTGAAGAGTTCAGACGATGATTTATTTCGAGGAGTGGATGTAAGGACGACACATTTCCTAATTTGCTGAGGTGGGAAAATTTTCTTGCGATCGTTGAGACGACTTTACTGTAATTTCATCATTTGATTGGAACACATCTGTTTTCGGGGTGAGGAAAATATGACACTCGGAATTTCTTTTCGGTCGGATGCCAATGTGGTGATGAGAAACTCTTGCGATGGTCGGGACGACTTCACTTATTTTTTATTTCTTCGTAGGTGCGCAATGATGAACGATTCTTAGGATGGGAAAATTTACTGTGTCAGTATGACACAAATCAAAATTCTTTTTCGTTGAGAGTACGGTCATTCGTCCGATCAATTTAATGTTAATGACGTATGAAATACTAAAAGGAAATTATATTTCTTAAGCTGCTTTTAAGAAAAGAAAACTAAAAAGTTTAGCCCGGAAAAGAAATTAATTAAATTTAAAATTCAGATCTCTGAGTCATGCCCCCAAGTTTATAGGAATTGGGTGGGACAGAATACCCATCCAACCACATTTAGTTCAGTGTCTAGGGTCACTGAATGAAGAAAAAGAAGCTTTTGACTATGAAAAAAATTTATTTACAGTAAAGAAAAAGGAAAAGACATTTACAATTATGACAGGACTATTTACAACAGTGAAAAAAAGTATTACTTATAGATGCCACCAAGGATAAAGATTAGTCAGTAATAGTTTCATGGTGAAACTACGTTACGTTTTTTAAAGATGCATGATCGGAACGATACGACCGTCTCTGGTCCCCGTCTGGCGAGCGAATGCGCAGTTCGCTTTTTCTCGAATTCTTACGTCAGGCGTTTTGGACTTTGGTTCAGCCATATTTAGTGATACCCGTGGCGACATCTATAGCAACAAATTGGAACTAAATATTTAACAGCAATATATATATATATATATATATATATATACACATACAGGGTGATAAGCGAATAAGCCCTGATTTCAAAATTAAATATCGCTACAAAAAAGATCGATAGGATATGCAGTAAACTGTACGTTTATTAGCAAAACTGTAAAAATCCCGTACAAAAGTTTAGAAAATTTAGTTACGAAACTTAGTTAACAGATGGCGCTCTCATCACAATGCCCATAAACGCTAGAGGGGCCGTCAAAAATGAAAAAGATCTCCCGATCTGACTTCTTTCAGTGGGGAGTATTGAAAGACACTATCTATAGAAACAATCCTGCCACTCTAGATGAGCTTGAGTCGTTGATGGGTGTTGCATGGGGTTCATTTCCGTTGAGACATGGCAATATGTGATGTCAAATTTAATTGTTCGATAATGCCACCTCATTGTTTCGAACGGTGAACATTTTGAAAAAATTGTATTTTGATTACAAAGACCGCATCACTTTACTGTTTGTTTGTTTTAAGACTCCTTTCAGAGAAGAGCGCCCTCTGTTAACGATTTTCGTAACTAAATTTTGTAAACTTGTGTACAGCCTTTTTACAGTTTTGTTAATAAACGTTCAGTTTACCGCATCATTCTATCGATCCTTTTTGTAGAGATATTTAATTATGAAATAGGGCTTATTTGCTCATCACCCTACCCTGTATATATATATATATATATATATATATATATATATATCTGCTTAAACAGTGTATATATAAAATAGTCTATGATTTAACAAAATTGCAAAAAAGCTGGCGTCGATTCTTTAAAAATTTTGATTATTTACGAGATTGAAAAAACAGTCCAATTTTTATTTATTACTAGCTACTACAAGGTGCGTTGCTACCGCAGAAGAAATAATCTTGGAAATGTCGTTTGGAATATGAAACAGTTTTCTTGTTTAATTAAAAATGAGATTTATTTTCTTGTCGGCAATGAATACATGCATTGAAATTGAAGGAAATATAAAGGAGAAGCATAAATAATATTATTCATATAATATTCATATAATATGAATATTATTATGAATAATATTATTCATAATAATATTCATTCTATTTTTATTGTTGTATTCTATAAGCAAATAATTATTTTTATGTATTAGATTTGTGAGTTATTTTAGAATTGTAAAGCCTGGTGTTCTTTCAGAATGGTGATGAAAGAAACTGTTTATGCTATCTCATGATTCGTTTTATATTCACTCAGAATTCTCAAATTTAATATTAGAAAATGTGTTTAAATTATTTTCTTTTAAAACTGATTAAACATAGAAAATATATTTATACCATATAATTATTTGTACTATAATATTTTCGGAAGTGACTGCAAAAAACGCTAAAATTTTATTAAATGTTAGTCAAAATTTCAAACCTGTAGGATTGGTTCCCCTAAAAGTTTCTCGCACACTCTCTGATAAAACTATTACCTCAAAGAAAGACTTGTATTGTATTCACGCACAATAGCTGTGAAATATTAAAGTCTATCTTGAATTTAGCAACTTTATTGAATCTGTTGTGTCTCCTTGAAGAGTTATTTGGTGGTTAACAGATGCGGTGAAGATATGAATTTATTTTTTATTCTTTAGACGATTGTATCATGGCTATAAGCTTCGCGTAAATGAAATTATATGTAGTCAAAGTTTTATAACGATCGGAACAGTAGTACCGTAGCGTATAAGAGACATACAAACATTTATTTTAATGTATATAAGATTTAAAAGCTTGCATGAATCGAAATTTTTGTAACGTTCCACACTGTACTCGTCCAAAAGAAATTGTTATTAAAACATATGAGTAGAGTGAAACTATTGAACTCTACAGACAAACATTTATTTTAATGTATATAGATAACCATTTTAATTTATTTAGATGCTTGTATCTAACATCCCTCAGCCCTTCGCAAAATGGATTGAAAAACCTGAAAAGGATTTTGCTTTAATTGGACGCAATTGGCCATCTTATAGATTTCTTTATCAAGAAATGGATAAATATATTAAATACGTTTTTTTAAAAGTTTTTATTAGAAAGAAAAATATGGAATGAATGTTATAAATGCTAGGATTCCCAAGCAATAATGAATAATTAAAATACATTAAAAAAGAATTCTATTCCCATTTCGTGTAAAGACTATTTATGGTATCCATAACATCGCAACGATTTATATTTCCAATTAAAAATTATTTTTTGTATGCTAATAAAGCAGGTTTTCACGAATTTTCATTTATATTTGATATAATCGGAGTTGTTTGTCTCAGCTATTCGCAAAATGGATTGAAAAAATCCAAAATGGGATTTGCTTTCATTGAACTGGCCATCTCTTGTTTCGATGGATCAGAATCGAGGTTTCTGACATTCCGAGAAGAAAGGATCATCCGTCTTTATCAAGCAGAATTTAGAAAGTGTATTTTGCCCGAATAAATGCGTTAAGCATTCATCTTCTCAATTGCATGTAGAGAAATGTCTGCTGAAGCGAGTTTTTTCTTTTCTGCCGAATGTTGTAAAGTCGGTTTTCATTTTGCTTCAGATTTTAAAAACATTGCCAAGAAGAGAATTTATTTCCATAAATATTGATTTCCATTTTCTGTTTTCTGGAAATAACTGTCAAACCATAGATTCACTTTAAATCTGTTCTGTTCTTTTTGTACACAGCCGATCACCCCGTCTCGATTGAAAGTAGCAGTATCGACAGGATTTATTGGGGTCGACTTCTGAATAAGTACTGTCCAACCTTACATGGACCGATCGGTCAAACTAACATTCCTTTCGGGGTGGTCAACAGCTGTCTTTCTCCCCACCAGCACACTCTGAAACAGTTGGAATGAAACTGTCCATCTTTGACATCATATCCTTTAGGGTTCTGAGATGACCCTGTACCATCAGTACTGTACTCAAATTATTATTTACAATCTTCAGATCCTTCCTTCACTCTGAGATCTCCATATGTTCCATTAGATAGTGGTAAACCGTATCCATGTCTCAACAAATATAATCTGTTCTGTTCCGTCTAATGCCACTTGGTCATACCAAGCCAAATCAGAAGTAGCTCTTTCGAATGAAGGCAGAAATTTGCGCCTTTCGTTCTGAAGGAGCACCGTTCAGGAGAAAGGACGACTTTGCTCAAACACACAGGACACAACCCTTTTGTGGGGGCGGTCGAACTCATTCATCCATCCGTAAGTCAGAATTGAGATTCAAATCAGAGACCGACTCAGTACCCCCAGAGGTATCATTTGTGACGGGAACTTGGAGGACTTTGCAGTCACAACCTATCTATTCACGGCAATTTTTTTCCATCTTCAGCAGAAACAAATAAGGGCAAATAATAAGTATTTAAAGTTCCATCGCAATCGGATGAGCGGCACGGCACCGCGTAAGAGACATACAGACATTCATTCATTTTTATTTATATAGATGACTTAATTTTACTACGCCTAAAATCCTACCGCATATGCAAGAAATAAATTGCCAATGTTTCATCGCAATCGGATGAGCGGTCCGGCAGCGCACAAGAGACTTTCAGATAAACATTCATTTTTATTAAGATTTAGAATACATCACGGATCAGAACGTCGAGTAAATTCGTAAGGGTTTATAATAAAAATAATTGCAAAAACAATGGAATATTTTTAGTCTTATTGCATGAAAATGGAATTTTATTTAGTGATATATAATATTTAATTTGTGTGTGTGTATATATATCTTATTATTATTTCTATCATTTAATGATTTTTAAAAAAATATTACTGAACCAAATGAATGTCATGAATGCATACCAGCAGATACAAAATCTGATGCAACTAAATAACAAAATGAAGTTTTATTCAACCAACGGGGCAAGGATACTTCTCTTTATTTATGCATGGCCTTAATGGGTCGTTTGTTAATGCTCAGCTTTATGAGTGGCAATAAAACCGAGAGAAATTAAGTATTGCTTCTCCAGAGCTTCAATTTAGGGCAATGGAAACGGGGATGCATTCGAACAAAATAATTTAGCACTTCCTTTCAACTGATCGAAACAGGAATTCCATTTGTCTGAATGCGTTTGCTCAGATCAAAGCTGATAGCACAAAGGCCAATTTACGATAAAATTCGTCAAGCTTTTGAGTTGAAACATATTTAAACTTTGGAACGATACGAGTAATTGATTGATTGCTGAACTACCGACGACGACTCTCGTAGATAGGCGAAATAGAACAGCCTGTGTGGTTAGTAATTTAATAAACAGATTCAATAGAGGATAGCCTTATTTAAAGCAGTTTTGCTTTTTAACTAAATTTCATATAAATCCTATTCTGTGGCGCTTATTTATATTTTTAAAGTTTTTGACTTTTTAAACAGTAGTTTTTAAATGGAAAACTTATAAAAAAATTTTTTTTCCAATATAAATGGTAAGGAGAAGTGATAAAGAAATTTTGTTGGAATGCATTTTTGTTTTGTGACGGCTATGAAACAAAATCTTTGTACATTTGAATTTGAATAAAATTTTGAATTTGAATTAGTACATTTGAATAATCTCAGGATCAATCCTCATGAATAAACCAACTCCCAAATCATTTTTTTGCCGTTTGAAAAATTTATTCATATATTATAGACTCTGATTCCAGATGCTTTTGTTAAAATGTTTTCTTTTTTTCCGATTTAAAAATTACAAATAATTTACATTTTCATTTGCGTTAGTTTTATCTCAATTTATATCGACGTATTTTGAATTTATTTTGACAATATTTAGTCAATTCAACTTAAATTACCTATGTTGCTTTCATTGGTGCTATTTATTAATTATTTATATAACTAAATTGATTGTTATTTCCTAGTTACGTCCTGAATTTCCTCTTCCCCAGTCACGTCCTGAATTTCCACCTCCCCAGTAACATCTTAAATTTCTACCTCCCAAGTTACGTCCTAAATGTTCACCTCCCCTTTAACGTCCTCAATGTTTACCTCCCCTTCGACGTCGTAAATGTATGTTACGTCCTAAATGTTCATCTCTCGAGTTACTTCCTAAAATTTCACCTCCCCAGTTACGTCCTGAATTTGCACCTCCCCAGTCACGTCCTGAATTTCCACTTCCCAAGTTACGTCCTAAATGTTCTAATCCCCTTTAACGTCCTCAATGTTAACCTCCCCTTCGATGTCGTAAATGTATGTTACGTCCTAAATTTTCTCCTTCCCAGTAACGTCCTAAATTTTACCCTCCCCAGTTACATACTAAATTTTTATCTCCCTAATTATGTTCTGCATTTTCACCTATCTAGTTTCGTCTTAAATTTTCACCTCCCCGGATACGTCCTAAATTTTTTCTTCCCTAATCACGTCCTAAATTTTCACCTCCTCAGTTACATCCTCAATTTTCCCCTCCCCGGTCACGTCCTAAATGTATGTTACGTCCCGAATTTTTCCCTCCCCATTTACATCCTAAATGTATGTTACATCCCGAGTTTTTCCCTCCCCATTTATGTCCTAAATGTATGTTACATCCCAAGTTTTCACCTCCCCATTTACGTCTTAAATGTATGTTACGCCCTACATGTCCCCCTTCCCAGTTACGTGCTAAATTTTCATTAATTTAATTCCACCCACCTGTCTTGTTGCTGTAGTCCTTGAGCGCCGCCGGGTGGTGGTGCTTGATGGCGTTCATCCTCCTGTGCTGCAGCCCGCCGCCCTGCGCCCCGGGGGGCCTGAGGGGCCTCACCCTCACCTGCTCCACCGGCAGCACCCTCCTCCGCTGCTTGGGCAGCTTCTCTCGGGCCTGCGTGTGCGAGTAGAACATGGTGAAGTTGGACACGATAACGGGCACGGGGAGGGCGATGGTGAGCACCCCCGCCAGGGCGCAGAGGGCGCCGACCAGCATGCCCACGTACGTCCGGGGCACCATGTCCCCGTAGCCCACTGTCGTCATGGTGACGATGGCCCACCAGAGCCCCTCGGGAATGCTTGTGAAGTCGTTGGCGGGGTTCGCCTGCAGCCGCTCGGCGTAGTAGACGAGCGAGGCGAAGATGACGATGCCGAGGACGAGGAAGAAGACGAGCAGGAAGAGCTCCTTGGCGCTCGCCTGGAAGGTGTGGATGAGGATCTTCAGGCCCCGCGAGTGGCGAGTCAGCTTGAACAACCTGGAAAAGGAGTTATGTAGCTATTTGGAGATGGTTGGGTAGCCAGATGACATGACCCCAAGACTGAAAGCGATGGCTCCAATCTTGAGGATGTTGACTGGCTTGTAAAGCTTCCACTACAAACTATACCTCATTTCCACTAATACTTTGGGGATGTTTATGCATTTTCTTTTGCAATTTAATTCAAAGCAAGTGAGTTGGAGACCCTACCAGATGCTACATTTTGGTACGTAGCCAGGTGACCTTAGTTCGTACCTTACGTTTCGTAATAGATGACATGACCAAAAGTGATCACTGAATGGTATTCAGTTCATGAAAACAAATAACTTAACCAAAATCCAAGGTCACCAATTTTTCAACTGGCGATAGGTAGGACCGAACTCGGGACCTTATGGTTGGTAGCCATATGACATGACCACAAGACTAAAAGCAATCACTCAGTTTGAGGATGTTATCTGGTTTGTAAAGCTTCCATAGCAATACTGCCCCTCCAGTGAGAGGGGAGGACAACGATGTCTTGTTGCTGTTCAGTGGTGATCTTATTGGCTGTTGAATTTTTTATGCGTCTTAACCATTTTCTTTCCAGCTAATTATTTATCAGCTTCATTTTTTAATTATTTTATTGGCTGCTTATTGATCACCATTTTATTTAAATTTTTAATCGGGTAGAGGGCGTCGCAACAGCAGAACGGAGGTTGCGTTTTATTTATTTTCATCGTCCTAGCTCACCAATGTTGCTATTAGCGAGAGCGAGGATCAAGCACGCGATCGTACGGTTCGTAGCCAGATGACACGACCACAAGACTAAAAGTGACCACTCGATCTTGAGGATGTCGTCTGGCTCATAAAGCTTTCACAACAATACTTAATGCTTGCTTTGAAATTAGCCACTATGTATAACAAAGGTAAAATTTAATTTAAAAAATTATAATAGTTATTCTTTTCGGCCCGTCTAAAGCCATGAAACCAATTAGGTAGGCTAGATTCAGAAGTTGAAAATTAAATGGTTAAGTTAGAGAAAAAGGTTTACTTAAAAAAAACTTACATGAACATTTTAAAAATATATCCAATCGTATGAAAAGACGTTAATACTTTGAAAAGAGTAAAGACTGTTTATGAAAATGAAAATTACTATTAAAGAAACAGAAATTATAAAATAATTTTTTAAAATGAGAAATGAGCCTTTTAAATACAGCATTTACTTTTATTTCTGAATATAATGTGCTGAATGACTAATTAAAAAATTATACAAAAACAATGTTCTCCTTAGTAGTGCTCATGTTAGAATATATTTCACAAGTAATTGTGTAAATACACATAAGAAAAACATCATTGCTATCAAAGTTATACCAAAAAGTTATTAAATCATTAAAATTGAGCAGTTTTCATTTCACATTTCATTTTATTAAGATATCATCAAAATTAAATAATTGTTGATGTAATTTACCCTGCTATATGAAACAGTCTATGCTAATTGTTCAAATAAATATAAGAAAAATTCATCACTGTTATCAAAGTCATTCCAATTAATGAAATCATTAAAATGGTGCAGTTTTCAGTTCACATTTCATTTTATCAAATCATTATCAATATTAAATAATTGATGATGTCATTTGCCCTTTTGGGGTAATTTACCCTGCTATAAAAGTCTGTATTAATTGTGCAAATAAATTTCTAACAAAAATGATTAATTTCTGATGAGTTATTAATAAAAATAATATAATTTGTACATTGCTATCAAAGTTATACCGAAAAGTTATTGAAATCATTAAAATTGAGCAGTTTTTACTTCACATTTCATTTCATTGAAACATCATCGATATTAGATAATTGATGATGTAATTTACCCTACTATAAAACAGTGTGTAATAAATTAACTCAGCGAAAGATAATTTGAAATAAATCTTTTTCATTTAGATGTCTCATAAATGCGCCATGAAGAAAAAAATAATTCAACGAAAGTCTCTATTTGGAAACGTGATATCTGCGGCTTAATTGAGTCAACCCTCCTATCTTCCATCAAAATCTCCAGACACCAAGCAAACCGAATCAGTGGACAAACGCTCCTCCGTTAGGATTGGGATAATTGCCCCTCCCCAGCGAGTCCGAATCAATGGCTTTTTGGCTTCATTTGCCCTCACTTCACGTCGCCAAACCATCTCTCTTCACGCTGCGTGGCTCATGAAAAGCGTTTGGCAAAGCCCTTGGTGGAGCTCGACTCATTACGATCCAATCAGTCACGCTGGCTTCGGAAAAAAAGTATTTTAATGCCAAAGTGCCGGCCAAACAGGAGACTAGACTAAAATATGTGACTTCGTAATCCATACAATCCCATTGCTGAATTGTGGGAAATTTTTATGCCTTATTAACGCATTAAAGACTGGGGATTTTGACGAAAGTATGCTAGATAACGCGGATCAAATCGTAGTACTACGACTCCCGCCTTTAATGTGTTAAAGAATCTGATTAATCCAGAAACAAAGAAATGTAAGAATTTTATCTACGGAAATTTGTTGAGCATTTAGAATAAATATACATTGTATTTAGTGAGCGCTAATGCTGCTGCTACTAAGACACAAATGAACTGAACAACTTCAGAATAAATATTAGTAAAATTGAAACAATTACAGTCAAGAAACAAATTAATAAAGAATCCGGTCTGAGGAGTTTCTCAAGAGTCACCCTTAGACAGGGATTCAAACCAGGGATTTTTTCTGTGAAGGGTCTGACTTTCGTTAAGAAATTAATCCCTAGTGACCTGAAAATCCCAGAATATTGAGGTTTTGGAGATGATTAGTATCATAAAAGAAAAGACATCAAATTTTATACAATAGTTAGTCAAAGAATGAAAGCAAATCAGAAAAACATGAAACCATAAAATCAAATTCGTCGATATAAGAAAGTAGAAAGACTACAAACTAAATTAATATCTTACATGTGATACATTGTAATATAGACTTTATAAAATAAGTCAAATCATTATACAATAAAAAATATCACAGTAAACCTAACAATCACAAAAATATAAAATCAAATTCAGCAATATAAGAAGGTAGAAAGAACACTCACCGAACTGAAAATGCACTTTCAAATAACAGAAGTAAAATTAATGTGAACATAATGAGTGAGCATAATAAGTGAACATAATAATGAGTGAACATAATAAGTGAAACCCTATACTTTTAAGTGTACATCCTAATACTCGAATAATTCAAAAAGATCTACGTCAAAAAAATCGGCCACATAGGTGAATTATTATTTCTTGTAGTTCAGACTTTCTTCTTTTCAAAACATCTTTTCTAGGAAAAGGAAGGCCTGACCAATCTTACAGGAGAAGTTTAAACAAATCCTATTTTTCAGCTAAAATCCACACATTCCCATTGTTGATTTGTGGGAATAAAAGTTTTTTATTGTTGTTTTCAAAGGCAATTGTCCACACATTCCCATTGCTGAATTGTGGGAATAGAAGTTTGTTGTTGTTTCCAATGGCACTTGTCATTGACAAGCCTTTTGATCGCTGTCAACAATTTATAGCCTAAATTGGCCTCCTTTGTTTTTCAGTAGCGCCAACTAGGGCCAAGAGTACGACTTCGCTACTTCATGCTGGATGGTGGAATGAATAAAAAATTGGTAAAAATCGGAGGATTTAATGATGTTAATGGCGCCAAGGAGCTATCATGTACTACGCCCAAAGTTGATTATTAGATGATCTGGTTGCGTAATGCTTTGGAATAACCGGCAACAGTATAAGCGGTTTAAACCTGAAATATATGGAAAATCATCAAAACGCAATATTGAAAAAGTGTTGGCAACTAATGTATAGAGAGCAGTTATTAAAATTCTTGATGTGATATTGTTTACAATGGCACTGGTCATTGACAAGCCTGCTGATCGCTGACAACGATTTTAGGAAAGATGAGTATTCCTTGTTTTTTCAGTAGCGCCAACTAGGGCCAAGAGTACAACCTAGCTACTTCATGTTTTACGTTCGCTTGCAAAATCCCTTTTTACAGGAGGGCAGATTCACACTACTCGCTGATAGAACACAGAATAACAACCATGCAGAACCGGGACAGTTCAGAACACTAGGAAGACACACTATTCCTAAGCGAGGACGCCGGTAGGAAATAGAAGTTTTGACGCCTTATTAAAAGGTAATGGTATTTAAATTAATAATCGAATCCAAGGATTATAATCTTGTTATTAAATTCGTAATTTTAATCTTCTAGCATAATAAATATCTTGAAAATATTTCAAATCTTAAAAAATTCAAACTTGATATTTTGATGAACCTATACATTTTTAGACCTTACTGACCCAACAATCATTTTTGCTATTATTTGTGCTGTTGGTGATTGAAGATAACTCAATTAAAAAATTGAGCTAAACGGCAGAAATTCGGCATAAGGTTTATATATCAAACTTGTATATTTTCCTCAAATTTTAAGCAAAATCAATACGATGGTAGAATCGGGTCTTGAACCTATAACTTTCGGTTCAGACACCAAGACCTTAGGTGGACCGACAAGCAGGTGGAACAGAATTGAGATGAAACAACCCCACGGAGGTGTGAATTGCCCTCCACTTCATATCCTTTGCATAAAGAATCTCAAATGGTTATAATAACAGGGACTTAGAATTTGTATCCGTATTATTTCCTTTTTACTCTCCTCTGGGAACAGCATATTAGTTGCTCTCCGTCTCTTTTCCACACTTCCTAGTTGTAGAAAACAAATACTGCTTGTAACATTGTTGTTTTTTAATTTCAGGGTCAACCTGTTACTGTAAGAGATGGTGCATTCAATGGTCAGAAATTAGCAACCCATCAAGTTTTCACCTCGCAGCATTGTCTCTAAGGTGACAATGTGCTTTTCCAAGGGGAGGGGGTGTATAAGACCCCCGCTTCTCGGCTCTTAACAAGGAAGGTTACAAACCAGTCGGAAGGAAAAAGATCACGTGCTGTCCGAGGGGGTGAGACGCTTCTGAAAGGGACCAAAAGATAACGAGGAAGGGAGAAAAGGACGACAGACGCAGTACTGACCTGCCATCACGGAAAAAACCCTAGCAACCCTAAAAGTAGGGGTCAGCCAACTTGGGAACGAGGTATTTTCACTTTTGGGGTGAAGGAAAAGGCAGTATTTCGTTTGGAGCCAAACGAACCGGTTTAGGACTGCATGAGCACAAGCGAAATGAATTTGTCGCTAAATGAAGAGCGTTTAGTTAGCCAAATGTTGTGGCCGGTTTTAATACTACTTCCCTCCTAACTTGGACTACTTTACTTACGGCAACCATGCTCAGGGTTTTTCTCGTGACAGTAAGACAATAGGAAGGACGTGTCGTTAACCATGAACAAAGGGACTGGATATATTCGCATGTTTTTATTTTATTTATTCTGTAAATGTAGAAATAATGCAATAATCAAGCAATAGCATTTTTCTTGTACTTATTTCTATATAATCCACACTATGGGAATCGACGATGAACAAGATGGAAGTAGATGTATAAATTGGTACTTAGGGTAAATGGATTAAATGCGGCATCAGCCATTTTTAAAGTGACGCTGGACGTGATGAGAGAGTAAGAGGAGCTTTAACGGTACCTGAATATCCTGATGATGCTGAAGAAGTCGAGGATGTCCGCTTTTTCGAGGTCGGAGGCGAGCCTCTGCAGCAGCATGTCCGAGTAGAAGGACATGGTGGCGATGAAGTCGATGATGTTGATGGGGGCGGTCATGAATTCCATCTTCTTGGGGCTCACCAGGAAGCGAGAGGCGATCTCGAACGAGAACCTGCAAAAGAGAGCAAGCACGCTCAGTGACCGATCCGATGATCTAGGAAAGTCATTTGAAGGGCAATGAAAGAATCAGGATCTGAGAATGTCATCTGAAGTGGAAAGAATGAATTGGGATCTAAGAATGTCATTTGAAGGGGAATGAATGAATCGGGATCTAAGGATGTCATTTGAAGGGGAATGAAGGAATCGGGATCTAAGAATGTCATTTGAAGGGGAAGGAACGAATCACGATCTAAGAATGTAATGTGAAGGGGAATAGATGAACCCGATGAATGAATCAAGGTCTAAGAAACTAATTTAAAGGGGAATGGATGAACCTGATGAAGGAATCAATGTCTAAGAATCTTATTTAAAGGGGAATGGACGAACCCGATGAATGAATTAGGATCTAAGAATGTCATTTGAAGGGGAATGGAGGAATCAGGATCTAAGAATGACATTTGAAGGGTAAGGAAGGAATCAGGATCTAAGAATGTCATTTGAAGGGAAATGAATGAATCAGGATCTGAGAATGTCATTTGAAGGGGAATGAATGAATCAGGATCTGAGAATGTAACGTGAAGGGGAATGAAGGAATCAGGATCTAAGAATGTAATCTGGAGAGGAATGAAGGAATCAGGATCTGAGAATGTAATGTGAAGGGGAATGAAGGAATCAGGATCTGAGAATGTCACCTGAAGAGGAATGAATGAATCAGGATCTGAGAATGCCATTTGAAGGGGTTTTTTTCATAGATGAATAACAGAAAATATTGCACGTGGTTTGGAATTGAATAGATGAAGTTCAACTGGAATTCTAGTTCTTCATACAATTATTTAAATAAAAAGAAAGAATTCTCGTGTCATGCGAATTCATATAATATTACTATATAATTCGAATTAATTGTGACTAGTCCACACAGAACAGTTCAGTTCCTATAGTTCTTTATAGGATAAAAAGTAAATTTAATATTTTTTTATTACATTTTTTAAACTATATAAACAATAGGACTTAAAATATAAAACCTAATGAATTCTGCAGTTGCATATTACTTGATGTTCGAGTTGCATATGAAATGATATATATGAACTAAATATCACATTAGCCCAGAACTGAATTAAAACAATAGGTCAGCAAAGTTTTAAGCTTTTAATCTACTAAAAAGTATATTTAATTTGTCAAATGCTTTGAACCGCAGTTTCCCATTAGACACTTTCAATTGAATTATAACTTTCAATTATTCTTTTACCAAAAAATGTGCTAAAATGTTTTTATGATGGTTGAAAACAATCTAAATGACCGCTGACTTCTTGTTATTTCTCTTCTAGAGCACGTATTAATTCGCATAAATCGAGGCTTGAAGAAACAAAAATATATGGTTCATTCTCGGATTTGGAAACTGAACCGGTCTTGCGCATATTTCAGAATTTCATCAAAGAGGGATCAGGGCCGGCCGTTTGGGAGGTGCGGGGCTGCAATGCATCCAGGCCCCGCGACAGAGAGGGACCCCCCCTGTGATAAATTAAACCAGTGTCCTGAACACTAATAATTTAGCACTTCTTGAGGATGATTTTCTTCTCAAGCACTTCTTGTCCTGAAACTGTTTTCCTCGCCTATCGATGTTATTACAATGCAGGGGCTCTTTGTTAAATATCGGTAATGTAAAAAAGGTAAAATAAACCCTCTGAACAAAGATCTTTCCAAACAGATCCAAACAAACAAAGATTCCAAAACAGAGCCATGTTTCTGGCATGTTTGGTGCCATTTTGGTCTTCTAGCGGCTATTTCATCAGTGGAAGAATTTTCACTGCTGCCAGGCAGAACTTTTATAATTAATTGAATTTCATAATAAATTTATTTTGATTAAATAAATAATTTCTAAAAAGTTCGCGTATTCTACGCTATTTATTTTGCTGTACTCATTACGAATAACTTTGTATTCAAATGTCTATATTATTGATGATTTGAGAAGTTTAATTCCAAGAATCGATGTCATCTTTAAAAATTGAATAAATGTACGCAGTAAGGAAAAAATTCCCAAACATTTTGTACTCTGTTTTCAAACCAATTTTGATACATACTGGAGAACTTTATCTTATGGAAACAAACAATTCAATTTTTATGGTTTCAAACAGCGCATTTTTTAAAGTTTGGTATTCTGTTACTTATTTTTTAAGCTATTCATTTTGCTGTATTCCTTACGTCAATACTATAGACGTTTATAACCTTGTATATAAATGTCCCTGGTGTTGACAATTTGAGAAGTATAATTCCTAGAATCGATGCCATCTTTAAGAAATTATACAAATCTCCACAGAAAGAAAAAAAATCCAAAACATTTTGTACTTTGTTTCCAAACCAATTTTGATACATACTGGAGAAATTTATCTTATGGAAACAAACAGTTCACTTTTTATGGTTTCAAACAGCACATTTTTTAAAGTTCAGTATTGTGTAACTTTTTTTTAAACTAGTGAATATTAAATAATCACTCATCAGGTGGTGTGGTGGTGTCTAATGCCACTTGGTCATACCAAGGCAAATCAGAAGTAGCTCTTTCGAATGAAGGCAGAGGTGTGCGCCTTCCGTTGTGAACGGGCACCGTTCAGGTGATGGAATGACTTTGCTCGAACACAACCCTTTTTAGGGGGGCGGTCGAATTCATTCATACACTCATTCCTCCATCCGCAAGTCAGAATTTAGATCCGAATCAGAGACCGGCTCAGTACCCCCAGAGGTATGGGAGCTCGGAGGACCTATTGAACGTGCCCCCTTTGCCAAGAGCCAACACGGCGGTCTTTGGCCGAGACCATGACAGAACCTGCTACCAGAACCGCGACGAGACTGACGCTCTACCAACCAGGCTATCGTGGCCCTATCCCTCATCTTGGTACAGTTAGTGAAGTACAATTGTCGAAGAGTAGGCACTAGCCACAGACAAATCAGTGCACTCACCAGGCATTGCAGACACTTTCGACGTAGAAGAAGGCCTCGTGAGCCTCCGTCTTTGTCTTGTCCAGTGTCCAGAGGGCGGTTCCGTTGGGCGGCTGGTGAATCGTTCGATTCACGATGACCGGGACTCGCATGTTGGGGTGAGTCTTCAGACAAAAAGTGACGATCGAGACGCAGATGAAGAACACAGACACCACGGCCACCACCTGTGTGAATAAAAGAAAACTTTATTAGTGATGCATTCTTGGTTAGTTTGTTGAATTATTGAATTGCATAATAGTTTATAACATACTAGTTCCCCAGGGCTTTCCTTCCGTAGAAGAAATAATTGTGGATATATCGTTTGGAATATCAAATTTTGAAATAATTTTGGATATTTCGTTTGGAATATCAAATTTTGATTGAAATTTAAAGGATAATAGTTTGAAATTTAAAAAGTGAATTGAGATTGCTTGCTTGAGAACATGAGCATAGTCTTAGGTCCAAAATTAATTCATTTAGAAGATTTCTCTTTAATTTAGATGATACGGAAATATATGATCCAATTGCTATATGATATTGCATACATTGAAAAGTCATGCTATAGTGGATTGTTTTGGCACTTGCATCTATGAATTTCCTGCCACTTTAAGTGTTTAAAAATGAAGAAAGAGTAGTAATATATTGCAGTACTTGTTAAATGTCTGCAAATGCGGTGCTCGCATATGCGCTGCTATATAGATCCGACCATCTTCAGAGCATTTAATGTGATTTTTAACAAAATCAGCTGCACTTTTCGCTCGAGTTTTGCGTATATATTTCTAACTAGTTGGTACCCAGCGAATTGCTGCTGCAGAAGAAATAATCTTTGGAAATTTAAAATAGCTGTCTTCTTTAATTAGGAAGGATAGAAAAAATTTATTTTCGCATCGGAAGTGAATACATTCATTGAAGTTGAGTGGTATACTTTAGCCAAATAAAGCTAATAATATTGTAGTAAGAATCCCGAGGTATCGAAAAGATAATTTTTTTAAATTTCAACAACATGAGCATCATAATCATACTTGCTCAAGCTGTTTGGTATTCAGTTACATTTGCTTTACTCTATTCAATGACAACGTTTTATATCTTCTAGTATTAAATCATTTATACTGGATCCCAGAATTAAAATTCCACTATCTTGTCATCTATATAAATTAAAATGTTTATCTGTATGTCTCTTATAGGCAGCGGTACCACTCATCCGCTTGTGATGAAACTTGTTACTTGCATTTACGGGATGGTCATAGGCATAGTAAAATTATCTAATATACATAAAAATATTCTTGGATCAATGTATCGCATCTATTAACCAAGGATGATTGTCAAATGAACTCGCCAAGGAGACACCACAGTTTTTTCACATCACCAGTTGCATGCTGGATGCTACGAGTCAGACAGTCAAGAAATTAATTTGTTTCATCTGAAGATGGAAAAAAAATATTACTCTGGAATGATAAGATAAACAAAGAATGGAATAAAAATGAGTTACATTTCATTTTAAAATATCATTTGACTTCAATGAAAGTATTCATTTATGATATTACACCTAACTAAACAAGACAATTATTTTAAATTTCAAACGATATTTCTAGAAATAATTCTTCTGCGGCAGCAACTATAATAATCTTAAATCAGTGAAGACTGTAAATATAAGAAAGAACTTTATCTGACTAATAGTAAGGGTGGGGAGTAAAAAAAATATTCGTGAAGGTGGTATCGAAAATATCTCTACTCTATTCAAATCGTAATTTCACAAAACCTCTTTTTTAAACGCTCATCCAGCTGGATTTCCATTTTGTATTCTCTTGAATCTTCCACGAAGAAAAATTAAATTCAGATTCGAATTCTCTGTTTATAGAAAAGGAACGAACTAAAATGCCGACCCCAAAATCGAAAGTTCTTTTATCGTCTCGAGCAAAAAGGCTTCAAATTCGATTCGTGCTGGTTTCTAGGTACGAATCAAATTCGATTCGTGCATTATATTCTAAAAATAGAGTGTGTGTAGGGTCGGATCTTAAATTACTCGGATTGAGTGATATTTGAGAAAGAAATTCGTGCATTTGAATTTTTTCCGATTAAACCGTATGAAAATATTGTAGCTACATTTTTTTCTGGTCTTTTAGTGTATAAGGAGTTGAAAAATGGCTATTTGAATATGATACGAATATTTTGAAGTAACACAGATGAATATACAGTCACTAAAAAATAGTGGGTAACTTGTCGTGAATAGCTATAAATCTGATTGTAAAGTTATTTATCACATTAAAACATAGTGTGCTTGTCCATTTCGCAGCGGAATTGTTCCGGGAGCAGAAGTTTTGCGCGTCAATTTAGTTTATTTAGTTATTCGATCTCAATATATGGGAAATTAGTTCATTTTTTAACCAACTTTATGTATTTTAGATTGAAATATATAAATAACAACCATAAAATTTTTGTAAATAAAAAAATATTTTTAGCGAATAAATTTATAATAGTATCGTAAATATGAAAAATCAAACAGAAATATTAGTATATAGTTTAAATTTTTTCGAATTAGACTATATATAAAAATTTTTACATTATAAAAAAATGAAAAGAGCCATCATAAAACTAATAATGTTTCACTGTGTGGTAACGCTCAAAGCATTTTCCTCTATGAAGAGGCAAAATTCACCCCTTTTCGCAAGGATAAATAAAAAGTTAATTTAAAATCTTTTTTTTATCCACCTTCCCGCTCCGCATCGACTGATGTCAAAAATAGTTTGGATTTGTCTCCAGAATCTCTGTAGTAGACAAGAACATTCGGCTTCCTTTTTATGCCGTTACTTTTGTACCCACAAACAAACCGTGTTTTGACACAAACCCGTGACCCTCGCTCAAGTGTCAATCGTCAGAAAACATGCGTGTCCCGCATACAATAAGTTAAAATAAAAATGACTGAAGAAATATTTTAACATTTCTTGAAGAGTTTGTAAGGAAAACTTGATTGGTATTTGAGACTCGTCATTTGATCGCGCTTTTCAGAAAGCAAGCATTAGTCAAAAAAAGTATTGTGACATTTTTGATATGAGAAACTCAACTAATATCAATAAAACTGAATTCACTACATTTCTTACTCTATCATTTTAAACTTAAAAGTTTCAAAAAAATAATTACTTACATAAAAAAGTGGAGAATTATCGAATGATGCATCGAATCTTGTAATAAATCATTGGAAAGATGGGAAAAATCACTTCTTTGTGCAGAAAGTTTTGATTAAATTTGAACCGTTTTGATTAAATTTGAATAAAATTTATTACAGCTTTTCCTATTTCTCAAAATATATTATACTTTCTATTTATTTTGCTGTATTTATGGTATTTTGTATTATAGGTATTTTTATATATTGTATTTATGGTATTTTGTATTATAATTGACAATACATCTAAAAACCATAGTTGTAACCATAACTGCTTTTCTCGGCCCTCTATCGGTCGTTATCATGAACAATCAGTACGTGCCTTGGAAGCGAACGCAAAGCATGATGTATTATTAAGTATTGTTTTATTATTATATTTATTTATATTATCCCGAGTATCATTTTAATGCATGTATGTTAAACGTTACTGTCCTAAATAGTTTTTTCCCCTTGTAAATCATGTCCTTTAATGTCATTAAATGTATTTTTAATTAAATTGGCATGATTTATTGATTTTAATAGTCTACCCTGACAGAATTAGAATTTTGGCACCCTTTCGGTCACATAGTTTTGAAAAATCCAGTTTTTCAAAAAAATTTCCTTCGAAAATAGTCAAACACTTTAAGACACCTGAAAAAATCATTCGACTCTAAAAATTCAAGAGTCGAAATTAAAACAATATCCGTTGCGTCATTAGAAAGACCAAATAAAGATTTTGTGCCATTTCCCAATGCGTGCAAATTTTGAGCTTAAATATTCATTTCGCTTTTATATACTATACTAATTCTAAGCAACTGCACAGCATTGTATAAGAAGTCTGCAAAATGCAAGGCTGGAGAAAGTTAATAAAATAACCATCTTCTTTCGAAACAAGTAGGAAATTGAGTTTCGACTTTTTATTATTCGGAATTTCGCCTCAGACTTCATCACGCATAAAAAAAAGACATCACCGGAGGTTTTCATCAAAAACGTATTTCTTCTAGAAGGAAAAAAAACCTGGATATAATAATGGCGAGAGAAGCGGCCATTTTATCTCTCTGTATATAATATTCAAAACTGAAGATACTTGCGGTGGCCTTTGGCGGCTTAAGGCTTTGACGTGAGTCGGCCATTTGCATATATATGGCTGCTCATTTTCCTGAGCAGGCCTGTCTGGATTTATTTATTACAGCAAAAGTGAGCATTGATATTCATTCTTCACCTTGAACCCCCGCTCGCTTTTAAATGAGGAATATTCCCCTTTATGTTCATGTTCATCAATATAGAAACAAGAAGTTTGAGGTTTGTATCTATATTTTCAGATTCCTTAATGCGTAAAGTTTTAAGCGGAATTGTATGTGTATGGATGTTTGGCGATTTCTTGAGATTTTTCAAACTTATTTTTTTTAACATATTGATCTGAATTTGGATCAGTAAGTTTCGTTTGAAGAAAATTGTTAATTCAGTCTTTTTTTAATACTGAAATACTTTATAATGTATTTTTGCACATAGCTTTGTTGTTATTCATAACAAGTGTCACATTCTTTTTTTTTGAGTGACTGTACATTCCATTTTTTCAAAATATTCAGATCATATTCAACGAGCCATTTTACAGCTCTTTATACCCTCACATACCACAAAAAAATGTAATGACTACATTTTCATACGGTTTAATCGGAAAAATACAAACAGACGAATTTCTTTCTCAAATATCACTCAATCCGAGTAATTTAAGATCTGACCCTACACACACTCAATTTTTAGAATATAATGCACGAATCGAATTTGATTCGTACCTAGAAAACAGTACGAATCGAATTGGAAGCCTTTTTACTCGAGACGGTAAAGGAACTTTCAATTTTGGGGTCGGCATTTTAGTTTGTTCCATTCTTGTCAACAGAGAATTCGAATCTGAATTAAATTTTTTCTCGTGGCAGATTCAAAAGAGAATTCAAAATGGAAATAAAGTTGGATGAGCGTTTAAAAAAAGAAATTTGTGGAATTGCGATTTAAATAGAGTAGAGATATTTTCGATACCACCTTCACGATTATTTTTTTTTATTCCACACCCCCAACTATTAGTCATATAAAGTTTTTTATTATATTTTTAGTCTTCACTGATTTAAGATGTTGTTACTGACGCAGAAGAATTCATTACGGAAATATCGTTTGAAATTTAAAATAACTGTCTTGTTTATTAGAAATGATAATATGAATACATTCATTGAAGCTGAATAATATTTAAAAGAGAAGTGTAATTGATTTTGATTCTATACTTTTTTATTTTATTATTCAAGAGCTTTAGGGTAGACAATATTGTCTTCAGAAGAAACAAATTAATTTCTTAACTGTCCGATTCGTAGCATCCAACGTACAACTGGTTATGTGAAAAATCTGTTGTGTTTCCTCGGCGAGTTCATTTGACAGCAATCCTTGGTGAAGAGATGCTGTAAATGCAACAATTTTTATATATTACATAATTGTACTATAACCATTCCGTAAATGCAAGTAACAAGTATTCAAAGTTTCATCACAATCGGATGAGCGGTACGGCAGTGCATAAGAGACATACGGACAAACATTCATTTTTATTTATAAAAATATTTTCGATGATATCTTCCCGATTATTTTTTATTCCACACCCGAACTATTAATCAAATAAAGCTCTTTATTACATTGACAGTCTTCGCAGATTTAACCTGTAACTGCAGATAAAAGAGTCAAAAAGACTAAAGGTTGCTCATTAGCTCCGCTTATCACATGATTATTTTGCCTTTGAATAGAGTCAACTCCTCAGTATATTCATGTTGTTATTTTAACTGCATGTTGACAAAAATTTAAGTGTGAACACATGCATGTAAACGACTTATTCTTCTCCGAAATTTTTGTTATTTATAGTGGTGGGTCTAATGCAACTTGGTCCAGTGAAAGGACGATATTGCTCGAACACACACGACACTACCCTTTTGAGGGGGAGAAAGAACTCATACATCCATCTTCAAGTCAGAATATAGATCCAAATCATAAACCGACTCATCCCTGATTCAGTACCTCCAGAGGTATCATTTGTTTTGGGAACTTGGAGGACTTAGCAGTCACGACATATTTAGCGTGCCCCAACTGCCATTAGCCAACACGGCGGTCTTTGGCCGAGACGAGGCCAGATTTCGCTACCTTTCGGTTGCGAAAGTGACGCTTTACCAACCAGGCAACCACGGCCGCTAAAACGGTGCTGTTATTTATGGAGTCATTTACTCCAAGCTTCTGAAACTGTGATTGAAAAATTATACAACGCAACAGTTAATTCCTACATGATTCGCATTGCAGTTGGTTTCCTTTATTTAAAATAGCTTATTGCTATTTAAAAAAATGAATAATACTTAACCAGGACATTTTAGGAAAAAAATTTCGACCATGTGATCCAGATTTTGATTTCAATAACATTTTTCAAATATTATAGATTTCAATATTATAGCCTTTAACATTTTTATATATATGATGTAAAAATATGAAATGAAAAATTTCGCAAAAACGAGGATTTTAAGAAGTCAATATTTATCATGCATGGACCACTTCTTATTTTTATATCAATTGCAGAAATCGACAATCAAATATTTGAGATTCTATTTTGACTCCAAAGATTGAAGAAAATAAGATATAATAATTAATTTTTATTACTATATTATTTTCGCTATTTTATGGGTAAACATTGTGTGTTTAACTTGAACAGTCCTCAAAAAAAAGCGGCATTTAGGGTATGAGAGTTTGTTGGTGCTCATAATGGAAATTATTCATTCTTAATGCGGTACTCGTCAAAGTATATAACATTTATATAAATTTTAAATTCATTTTGTTTCTCACAGACGTAAATCCCAATAGAGAGGAGAAAAGGTCAATTCAGATGTTACACGATGACATTTTACTTATGAAACATCAACAGCAAAATATTTATTTGCTTTCGGTTTCTTCTTGTTCTATACAGCCGACCACCCCGCAACCACTGAACGTAGTAGTATCGACAGGATTTGTTGGGAACGACTGCTGATTAAGTATTGCCCAACCTCACATGGACCGATCATTCAACCAATATTCCTTTCGGTGTAGTCAATAGCTGTCTTTCACCCCACCTGCACACTCTCAAACAGTTGGAATAAAACTCTCCATCTTTAACGACATATGCTTCAATGTTTTAAGATGACAATTAGTACTGTACTCAAATCATTATCGATAATCTTCAGGTTTTTCCTTGACTCTGAGATCTCTATACATTCCATTAGATGGTGGCAAACGGTACCCATCTCCTCACCAATTCATTTATTTTCCTGCCTCCCTCCAAATCTTTGGAAAAAGGCAGGAAATCTACCATGTCCAGATATTATTTGGATTTATAAGTGGATGGATCTTTTTATTTTAATTTCCGGATTAGGAATAAAGTCGAAAGCTACTCTTCCTTTTTTTGGACGTATGCCGTCTGTCAAACCATTGTAGTTTTATTTCTTCTCTCCATTCCCCTTTTAAAACACTACTTGATTGGGGGACAATAATATCAATATTATCTTTCTGTGTCGCCAATTTCGCATAGTGATCCGCCTTTTCATTACCATATATATATGATTAAGTAAGTTATCCTTTACAAAAGCAATAGTGGAAATACTACAAATGACTGCATGATGTTTCGGTGAATGGATCGATTGATT
>JAPMOQ010062750.1:173337-198487 GCA_026543055.1 Argiope trifasciata
GATCTTTCAACAATATATTTCTCCAATTCAGATGTTATCCGATGACAGTTTTCTTACGAAATATCAACAACAAAATATTTATATGCTTTAATCTGTCATTCTTTTCAACAGCAATAGTTGAGATCAAGCAAATGACAGCATGATTTTTGGTGAATGGATCAACTGGTTTATAAAATATAATTTTCAACAAACTATTCAATGTAATCTTTATTTCAAAAGATATATTGTAAAATGTTCACGATTTTTTAACAATATTTTCACATAAAGATAAATACAAATAGAAAGCAAACTATGAATTTAAGTTACAATAAATTGCTTCGAATTTTAATTGGACACTGAAGGAAAAACATTCGAATTGATACTTTTTTAAACAAAAATAAATATTTTGAAAAATGAAGAAAAAAATTAATACACCATTTATCCCTATTTCAAAATGTTTCTAGAAAATCTAATTTCAAATACGTGATCGAATAATCAGAATTAAATTTACGAGATCATTGCAGTTTTAAAAAATTCACATTTAATACATTATTTCTTCCACAAAATGTTTTTTTCTCGAATGTATATGCCTTTATTTCGTGGGTAAAGAAAAAAAACTTTCACAATGTTAGAAGTCAAAACCAGCAGATGTAAAACTCCAATGAAAATAAATAAGTTGAGCTTAAAAGAACAATCTACGAAAGGTTGCATTAAGCTTCAGTTAACCAGGGTCCTTTAATTTTTAAAAAATTTTGTAACAAAGACTGTTAGGTTTAATTGTTTAAAAAAAATTGCTAGAAATTTTTTTGATGTGCTCTTTAAACGGTCGTTTTGATAGAAGAGAGATTAAAAATAATAAAAAGGAAAATCGAGCAACTTTAACGTAGAAACGTGTAATTCATTTAGATGAACCCATAAGTTAGAAGACCCTTTTCTTCATTTTTAAGAGAAAAAATGTTTTAATATACAGTAAAAAGAGTTTAAAATTCTGGCCCGCAAAGATATCTAGTTTTTATACCAAAGAATCAATTATGGGTTTTTCGCTTAAAATTCGAGTTAATTAGTTTTCCTTTTAAGTTTAGTGGAAAATATTATTTTTTCATGTACATGAAAAATACACTTGAATACATTCATTTAAAAAAAATGTTTTAATATACAGTAAAAAGAGTTAAAAATTCTTATCCACTAAGATATCTAATTTTTATACCGAAGAATCAATTATTTTTCACTATTGTTTTTCACTTAAAATTAGAGTTAATTAGTTTTCCTTACTAGTTTAGCGGAAGCTATTATTTTTTCATGTACATGAAAAATGTATTTGAGAAAAAAGTAAAAAGATAACGAAACATATCATTCTAATTTGAAAAAAGGGCAAAGCATTCATTTAGTTTAGATGCATTTCATCTTATTATAATACTTTTATTTAAGTTTTATCTATCGTCAGTTAATTTTATTGTTATTTGAAAATTGTAACCGTAACTGTTTTCCTCGGCCCTCTATCGGCCGCTTCCATGAACAATCAGTCCAAGTCTTGGATGCGAACGTAAAGTATGTAATCCCCGAGTATTATTTTCATGCATACATGTTATTGTCCTAAATAGTTCTGTCCCCATGTAAATCATGTCCTGTAATGTTACTAAATGTATTTTTTAACAAAATTGGCATGATTTATTGATTTTAATAGTTTACCCAGACAGAATTACAATTTTGGTGCCCTTTCGGTCAAACTTGTAAGAAACATCACAGGATATAATCAGGTAATATGAATTTTGATGTGCATGTAGTTCCTTTTGTAAAGTTATGGATGTATTCATAAGTCAAATATTTTTTGTACATGGCATATTCAAATTATTTTCAAATTTTATTTAATAAAATATAGTAAAAAAACATTGAATTAAATTCAAAATTCCTCCCTCATTTTTGTTAATAAATGCTATCAAAATCAACTCTATTGGGAAATTTTCCTGATTGCCTGAACCTCTTTCCATTTAATTGACATTTGTTTCAAAATTCTGCGAACCACATTACGGAATATATTTATTTGCTTTCACCGAAAAAAATATCCTCAGGAGACTTATTTAAAAAGGAAAGATTATCTTAAGCTTGTAATGATGTATTTCGCTTCAAAGAATGGCTTTTTTTTGTGAGTCTTTATTTCAAAGTTTCGAGACTTTGGATGTTACAGATTAGCAGGATATGTCTAAATTCGATACACTCACAAAACTCAATTAAAATGAAACAAATCATCACAAAAAAGTTGTAATTCCCAGAAATGCAAATGCTTTAATACGTTGACTGACAACTTCTTCTAGCATACAGCCGCCACCACTGAACGTAGCAATATCGACAGGATTTGTTGGTGTCGACTGCTGAATAAGTATTGTTCAACCTTACATGGACCGATCCGTCAAACTAACATTCCTTTCGGGGCAGTAAATGACTGTCTTCCTCCCCACCTACACACTCTCAAATAGTTGGAATGAAACTATCAAACTTTAACATCCTATCCTTCAGGGTTTTGAGATGACCATCAGTACTGTGCTTAAATCATTATTGACAATCTTCAGGTTTTTCCCTAACTCTGAGATTGTTGACTGCCAACTACGAGATATCTCGTAGACTGCGTTCTTATCTAGGACCCAACCATCTATGTCATTAGATGGAAACTTCTTGACTATTGTTAAAAGATAGCAAAGAAGGGGTCATCTCATTAGATAGATGCTCCTGATATCAGGCGAGGGTAGTGGCAGTGAACGTATTAATGAAGTTCCGTTATTAAAAATGACGACCGTTAAATAAATTTATATTTTGCAAGATCACGCATTCTTTGGACATTAAGTTTTATCTTTTGATAATGTTTATAATTAGAAATTTCTTGTCATATAAAACAAATCTTATTATTCTTTGATTCTACTCTTGTAAATGGAAGTTGCTTGAATCTCTTTTCTCTGTTCTAATGATTTCATTAATGATAACACGTTGAATTCCATGGCAATTTCAGAAATCTTGCCTAAAACGACATTAACTAATTTGAACAAATCTTTATAATTATATTTATTTTTCGTTTTTTAACAAATTTTCTGTTTGTGCAAGCCAGCATTGATTTTTTGTCCTTTTCCCAGAAGCCATCTATCTATAGTAGAAAAAAAATCCTTTTATTTCATGACTGCACAAATTGCCGTTGTTACCCCTACATATCTCTCACTAAAGGGATTTTTTTTTTCTTTTCGTATTTCAATTATATTATGTGAAAAAAAAACTAAAAAGATTTGACAGAATTATGTTTTTTATCACTTTCCATTATTTGATTCAAAAAAGGAATACTATTTGATGTACTGTCAGGAAATGACTGAATGCAATAACTTGAAATAAAATTTAAGGCATCTCACAACATTCGAAGCAAAAAAGTTGAAAAGTGGATTTTTTAAACATCATTTAAAATTATGGATTTTAGTTGTATTCTCGATTATAATACAAAATACTAGAAATACAACAAAATTATTTGAAAATGAAATATATTTGGATAAATAGGAAAATTTGTAGCACATTTTAATGAAATTTAACCAAAACGGTTAACAATCTAAAGAAAATTGTAATGGAGCGATAATATTTTTCTTTGAACACAAATTATTGAATAAAATGATGAATGAAATGAAACAAAATCTGTGAAAAATCTTGAAGTGCAAAGAAGTGATGGTTAAAAATATACGTATATATGCATATTTTCTATAAATTAACAGCCTACTTTTTCAGAAAACACCTATAAATGAAAAAATACTTCAACGACAACAAAACTTGTGGTTCATTTCAATGAACATATTGTTTAAAAGACACGCTGCAATTTGTATTTGAATGCTTTTATTAGTTTTTAAGATATCATGCTGAAGGTGCAGAATTTTTACGAAAATTACTGCCTTGAGAAAACTAAAGACAAATATTAGTAGAAAATATATGACTCTGGATGATAAGTCAGGTCTTCTTTTTCCTAGGTAAACTGTTTTGGAAAAAAGAAACTCTGAACTACAAGAAAAAAATATAAAAAACATTGGCCAATGTGGTTGACAGTGTTTTTAACCTAGTTTGTTACCTTATATATAGTATGGTTAATTTTAAAATTAAAAAAAAAAAACTTTTTAAAACCCTTTATAAAAACAGAATTTAAATTATTTTCATTAGTAAAATTGGCAATTAAAGTGTTTTAAATTTAATTTAGACAAAATTAATTTTAATGAAATTTAACCAAAACGGTTCACATTCTACACAAAATTGCAATGCAGCAATCCTGTTTTTCTTTTTACACAAGTTATAGAATATAATGATGAATGAAATGAACCAAAATCTAAGTAAAATCTTGAGTTGCAAAGAAGTTGTGGGTAAAAATATGGCCATTGAAAAATAATTTACATTAGCTATAGACAACGTAACTAACAATACTGAAATCATACACTTAAAATGTAACAACAAATTTCTTCAAAACCATTTCAAATACCATCTACACTCGGATTCATCTGAGTTATATTATAGTCAGAAATCCCTTTTAAAATAGATAGCTCTAACAGACCTCTTTCCAAAACAGTTTATCTTTTCTAGAAAAAGGAAGGCTTGACTTATCATCCAGGGGAAATTTAAGCAAAATTAGTTTAGTTTTCATAAAAATTCTCCACCGTTAACTTGATATTTCAAAAACTAACAGTAAAAGTAAAAATGTCAGACCGTTTGTTTTAAATGATGTGGGCAATGAAATGAACCAAATGTTTTATTGTTGTTGAAATACTTTTTCAATTATAGGTGTTTTTGGAAGAACTAAGTTGTGAATTTATGGAAGAAATGCATATATACGTATATTTTTACCCACAACTTCTTTGCATTTCACGATTTTTCTTAGATGTTGGTTCATTTCATTCGTCATTATATTCTATAACTTGTGTACAAAGAAAAACAGGATTTCTACATTACAATTGTGTAGAATGTAAACCGTTTAGGTTCAATTTCACAAAAATTTACAGCAAATTTTCCCATTTCTCAAAATATATTTTCAAAAAGTTTTTATTATAATTATAGTGTTTATTATTTACAATATATATAAAAACAATAAATAGTTTTTAAAAAATCTAATTTTTTAAAATTTCACCTTCGAATGCAGTTGGATACCTTAAAGAAATATGGAACGAGAAATGATGAGAAACTGGCGTTCGATAGCAGAAGACAAACGTTCTAAAGGCGAGATCGATCGACACTTGACTTCTACCTCACCCCTCTAATCGTGTGCAGAGATAGCTTTATCGTGTCTCCTCGTGCTGTTGCCAAAAAGGGAAGAACAAATGATACGCCTCATTATTAAGTGAAGCGTTGCTCTGAAGTGGTTTTGCGCTACGCCGAATTCGAGGGAGGAAAAAGATGAAAAAAAAAAAAAAGATTGCAAGGCGGGAAAACAAGGTGCCTGATTTCTGCCCTCTAGGCGGTGAATTCTACGAATCAAGTGAAATGGTGAACCGGGGTATTCTAAAGGTAATTTGTCTTGCTAAAGAATGAAATCTTTTGAAAGAGAATTTCGAAGAGACGTTTTCAGATAGACTTGTGGGAATATTTTATTGATTTTTTTTATATCAAAAATAAACAGCGCGGGGATAAATCTCAAGCAGTGAAACTTAAAATCTCCAATTGTTTTTGAATAAAATCTTAAGAAAGAGAATTTGGAAGACACGTTTTCAGATTTAAGAGAATATTTCCTTAATTTCTTTTATATTATTATCAAATATAAATAGCATTGAGATAAATTTCAAAAGGTGAAATTTAAAATCTCGAGTTGTTTTTAGCAATGTACGTTTTTATTTTGTTTTGTTTTTGTTGCAACTATATACATTTTTAAATCGATAATTCTTTCGAATAGAAAGTATCATTTTAGAATTTAAAAAAAATACAAACGCAAAGAATGCAAACGTTTTAATATCAGAAAAGGAAAAAAAATCTTCAACAGCAGATAAAGTACGAAATAAAAAAATATCCCGGTTTATGAGGATTTTATTTATAAATCCTACCAGAAAATATAATCTTTAAACTTGGGCATGTAAATCCTTTTATTTTGCTTTTGTTGTAACTATATGAATTTTAAAATAGATAATTATTTCGAATTGAAAGCATTATTTTAGATTTTTTTTCAAAAATGCAAACGTTTTAATATTATTAAAGGAAAACATATTTCTTCAATAGCAGAAAAACTATGGAATAAAAAATACATCGATTTATAATGATTTTATCTATAAATCCTTATAATATAACAAATATACATAATCTTTAAAAAATATAATTAAATCGAATAGTAGAAAATAGAAATATAATCGTTAAACTTGGACTTCTTCTATTTGATAACATGCAAGTAGTCTGCGATAAACAAACAGATAAATAAACAATTTTTAAAGCGAAAACATTCTCTTTTTTAGCAATATACATTATTTTGTTTTGTTTTTGTTGTAACTATATATAGATTTTAAAATCAACAATTCTTTTGAGTTGAAAGTATTATTTTAGATTTATTTTTCAAAAATTCAAACGTTTTAATATTAATAAAGCAAAAATTTCTTCAAATAAGTTTAAATAAGAATAAATAAAATGTGAAAATATTTCTTATTACAGAGAAATAAATAATTTTTTTATCTGTTTAATATAAATTATTTTTAATAATTTAATTAAAAATAGAGAAATAAATAATTAAAAATAAATAATTTTAAAACAATTTAATATTCCTTCAGGATTTTCAAATTTAATTTTAGAAAATGTGATTAAAATAATTTCTTTCAAAATTCATTAAACATAAAAAATATATTTATACCTTATAATAGCTAATATAGTTGAAAAGATCATTGTTTTTTAAAATTAAGATGGTGCAAAATGATTTGAACTACAATATTTTTGATGTTTACTTCGAAAACGCAAGAATGTTATTAAAATATAAAATCCCAGGATTTGTCTCCCCAAAACTTTCTCGCATCATCTGTCATAAAGTTGTTACCTGTGAGAATGACTTGCACGACATTTGCGTACTTTAGCTACAAAATATTAACCTTTCACTTGCATTTAGCACTTCTACTGAATCTATTGTCACCTCGGTGAGTTATTTGTAGATTGGTCAATAGTAGCGGTCGAGATGCGAGTTTTTTTTTTTTATTTGAGGTAATCGTTCTATCCGTATAACCATCCCGTAGGTGTAAGCAATAAGCTGACCAAGTTTCCTCGCATTCGGAGGAACGGTTTAGAAAGGCATAAGAGACATACATACAAACATTTATTTTTATTTATGTATAAATAAATGGAACAGAAGGCCGCGGTGGCCTGGTGGTAAGGTCCCGACTTCGGAATCAAGAGGGTTTCAGGTTCGAGACTCGATTCCACCGAATAACCGTCGTGTGGGGGTATCGTGCGCGTTAAATCTGTCAGGCCAAATGTCCTCCCGCTGGTATGGAGAGGAGGGTGCCTTTTCAGGTGTCGTTCTCGTTATCTGTGGATCAAAATGACGAGGTCCATCACAAAATAGCCCTAGTGTTGCTTTACAACGGGACGTTAATGTAACTAAACGAAATTAAACGAAACAGTGTACTGAGATTACCCAACTCAGCTTTTTTCTTCTTGTGCACAACCGACCACCCTGCCACCATTGAATGTAGCAGTATCGACAGGTTTTGCTGTGGTAGACTGCCGAATATGTATTGTCCAACCTCACGTGGACCGATCCGTCAAACTAGCATTACTTTCGGGGTAGTGAATGGCTGCCTTTCTCCCCACTTGAACGCTCTCAAACAGTTGGAATGAAACTGGCCATCTTTGACATCATGTACTTCAGGGTTTTGAGATGGCCCGGTACCATCAGTACTCTACTTAAGTCATTGTTTTCAATCTTCAGGTTTCTCCTTCACTCTGAGGCTTCTTCTTGTACCCAGCCGACCATCCCACCACCATTGAACAACAATATAGACAGGATTTGTGGTGGTCAACTGCTGAATAAGTAGTGTCCGACCTTACATGGACCGACCAGTCAAACTAACATTCCTTTTGGGGCAGTTAAAAACTGTCTTTCTCCCCATATGCACACTCAAACAGTTGGAATGAAACTATCCATCTTTGACATCCTATCTTTCATGGTTTGGACATGATCCGGTACCGCCAGTACTTACTTGAATCGTTATTCACAATCCTCAGGTTATTCCTTCACTCTGAGACCTCCATACATTCCATCAAATAGTGGTAAACCGCACCCATTTCTCCAAAAATGTATTTATTTTCCTGCCTTCTTCCAAATCTTTGGAAGAAGGCAGGAAGTCTCCCATGTCCAGATATAATTTGGATTATCTATGGATGGTACCTTCTTGTTTTTATTTCCGGATTAGGAATAAAGTCGAACGAGACTCTTCCTTTTTTTTAATGGAAGTGACTGTCAGAGATATTACTCAATAAAAATATATGGAAGTTTCGCGATTGATAAAAGTAAAAAGATATCACATCCTTCAGGGTTTTGAGATGACAATCAGTATTGTACTTCAACCATTATTCACAATCTTCAGGTTTTTCCTTCACTCTAAGATCTGCATACATTCCATTCAACCCAATTAAGCCTGTCCTGCCAATCATTTTTCGACAGGAAAGTGGTTCCAAAATGCACGTTTCTCACGTCTTCCAACACAAAGCACGTTTTTCCGGTATTTCATGCATATTGGGGTTGGAGTGGGGTGGCCCCTGTTTAATAATTGGGGGCTGTTGGCCCCGTGCCTTGGCACAGGCCTCAGTGTGGCTGTGTTAAATGCGGTGGCCGAGTGGATCACAGCCCTTTTAAATGCAGCCATCGATGCTAATGGACTTTTTCGGGTGATCCAGATGCAACAACATGGTGATAGCAAGCTGAAAATCCAGACGCAACAACGCGGCATCTCGAAATTATCAGACATTTGCTGGTTTTATTACAAAAGTATATAAAATTAATTTTAATTTTTTGAATGTATTATGTAGCGCAGGGTGTGTGTGTATTTAATCCAAGGAAGAATACTTTTTTACTTTTTCTTGTTTATTTTCGCACACGCACACACACAAATATATATATACAAAACATGGACGACGATCACATACGCACAAGGAAACACAGATTATAATATTGAAGAATGCCGCTAACAAGAGTGAACAAAGTTAAAACATTCTTCCTTACAATGACATTACTAGCGCGGGAAAGCAAAATAACAGGTTCGTAACAATATCCTCATTTTTCGACAGCTGTTAGCATTAAAAATAATGCAATTTTCGGGGTGAAAACTCTTCAAAATCCAGTGACAAAAAGCATACAATGAGCATGTCGTAGAAATATTTCCCATCGACACATTCCTCGAATTATAACAGGTTGTTCTCGGTATTACGATTCATAGCATTTGACAAATTAAATACACTTTTTAATAGAATAAATGCTTAACACCTTGCCAACAGGTGACGAGTTAACTCGTCTCCCCCACATGGATGGCCCTGAATAGAGTAAATGCTTAACACTTTGCTGACAGGTCACGAGTTATCTCGTCCACCCACCTAGACGGATGGTCATGAATAGAGTAAATGCTTAACACTTTATTGACAGGTGGCGAGTCAACTCGTCTTTCATACCCAAGGTTGCTGACCGGTGACGAGTTTTCTCGTCCCCCCCCAGATGGATGGTCCTGGTTATGGAAATAATTAATCTGTAATAAAATGCTCAATTAACGCTGGGTATAATTTATTTTTGTGACCATTAATCACCATTAATTTTTTCAACAGTGTTAGTATAAACCCATTACAGGCGGGAGTCGTAGTACTACGATTTGATTCGCGTTACCTAGCATACTTTCGTCGAGATCCCCCGCCTTTAATGTGTTAAAAATAATGCAATTTTCGGTGCGGAAACACTTCAAAATTCAGTGACAAAAAGCATACAATAAGGATGTTGTAGGAATATTTCCTCGAATTATAACAGGTTGTTATCTTTACCTCCTTCAATCTGTATCGCAAACCTCGACTGCACCCTTCGTGAAATGGGGTTGACACACTCGACAGGAAAACGGGGTTGTCCTGTTTGCCGATCCCATTTTCTTCCCCAACTCCGGTATTTTTAGCGGCGTTTGCCGAGAGGAGTGTCCACAGCAAATGGTTGACACATCTCAGTTTTCGGAAGAAGCATGGCTGACAGATGGAACGTGATTTTATTTCCGAGATGAAATAAGATTTCGTTTTTTTTATTTTTTATTTTGTGTGAAAGCGATTCAAAGAAGATGAGGACTCTGTTTTTGTGTGCCGAAGAATAGTGTGTTTGTCTTGAAAACACTCGAAAATTTCAGACTCGAAGTTCGTCGTTTAAATCAGTTTTTTAATCTTTGTGACATGGCACAGATTGATTGTATAAATAGATATAAAAATCTTCCTAAGACAGGCCTTAAAGTATCCTTGAGCTTCAGAGCCGTGTCATATCTAACATTTCATTTTTTTTAAATATGTCAGATGTGCCGCACACAATTTTCATACAATGCCGGCTGTTTTCTCAAACATTTCGATAATATTAATTTACTATTTGCCATACATGTTTACATTTATTAATTTACTATTTGTCATACACATTATTATTTACTATTTGTCACACATATTATTATTTACTATTTGTCATACACATTTTTTTAAAAAAATTAGTAGTGAACTTCTTTAAGTCGAAAGCATATAATTATGTTTTTATCGTGTTATTTCTCGATTATTTATTGGGTGTCATATAGCTAGAATTGAATTCTAATTATTAACTACTTAATTCTAAAATTCGTATCTCATACTTTTCACAGAAATGAATTAAGATATCCTACTACGTTAAAAACGCTCGTTATCGCTGAAACATTATGTATATTTAAAATATATAAGAAATAAATACTTTTTTTCTAGTAATAGGAGATGAATATATTCATGAATAATAAAACAACAGTAATGCCTTTAATCAATCATCAATATAGATTAATGCAGCTTTATTAAGAATTCAGATACAGAGTTCAATCTCGTGGGTATCGGAATATTGTCTCAAAACAATTAAACAAAACTGCTGCGGTTTCACTGCTATCAGAGCGTAGTCATTTTGTCAGTCCATTTCGTAAAAAAATCTTGGAAAGAGTCCAATTCTCTTATTTAATGATCCGAAGAAGTAGCATATATGATTCAGACGACTATTAGTTTGCTGAAGCAGACTAGTTGTATTTACTAGTAGAAGATGGGAAAAGTACAAAAAAAATGTGCGTTCCCGAAGGCAGAAAGTTTCGAGATGCTAAATGAGGCTTATATGTCAAGTGCAGTGGGGCAATCATTCTTTGTAATGTGTGTGAATGCTTTTCAATATTTCTCTGATGCGTCGCTGTTGCGGTGAATCCCCGCACTTAAGATAGGCTCATACTTAACAAATTCAGAAGGAACTCTCCTTGTAAATAGTATCGATGTCTTTTAAATAGGGTCTTTTGCGAACGGTAAAATGACTAAAAGTATAAAAGAAGTCTGTTTCAGTTAGCCAGAAGAAGGTATATCATGTTTTCGGCATGATTCGACATCATACAAACCCACACCAAAGCAAATGGATGAACTTATCTCAAAGAACTGCACCACATTTGGTCTTTTTTATTTTATTTGACGCACTTCTTGCAATTAAAGCAATAATAGGATAAATGACAAACCAGATCAAAGATAAGAGCGACATAAATTCAAATCCCCATCGCCACAATCCCCTTCATTCGAAAAAAAAGTTAAAAAGAACGCCCCTTCCGCTGATTAAGAGTCATTATCAGGCCGAACCTCCTTCTTAAGGGGATGCAAATCATTCCAAACCCATTATTGACATCTTTTGTCTAAATATAGAACATTGGGAACAGATCGAACGATCAGGCGATCATCGATCACCCCTTCCCATGACCTTGAACTTCTCAGTCCTGTGATCCGAAGGAGATGTCGATCAGACGATTTGTCCCCTGGAATAGGGTAGGGTGGGGATGGAAGAGATATCTCGTTCGGTTTAATGACCGTCGAGTTATATATCGGCTATCCCGCTGACATGAATAGTTCGCAGTTGAGTTTTTTTCGTTTTGTGAGTTCTGTAGAAGGATTGAGTTAATCCAGACTCACTCGTGATGTATCGGTCTACCCTTAGACCCAAAGGAATTCGGCGGTGTTCATCAAAGTCGGGCCTTCTCTATAAAGGGGCAGAGGTGCAAGAAACCGTTTGGGGCCCAAAATTTTTAGCAAAGTAACATAAAATGAGCATTTGTATATTTGTTTGATGCGTGATTTTGTTTTGGGTATTAATTACACCAGAAAAAAATCTCTTTGGCGGTGTTTTTTGCACCCGGGCCCCTTCATAGAGCAAGCCTCCTCTATGAAAGGGCCCGAAGGGTGCAAGAGAGCATTTAGAGTCATAAATTTGTTAGAAAAGCAGAAAAAAAAACATTTGTATATCTATTTAATGCGTGATTTTGTTTTCGCTATTAATTACACCAAAAAAAAATCCTTTTTGGCGGTGTTTCTTGCACCCGAGTCCCTTCATAGAGTCGGTCTTCTCTATGAAGGGGCCCGGGTGTAAGAAATCATTTGGGGCCCTAAATGTGTCAGGAAAACAGAAAAAAACATTGGTATATTTATTTAAAGCGTGATTTTGTTTTTGCTATTAATTACAATAGGAAAATGACCATTTTTCCAAAGTCCTACACTTAGTATAGCAAGGGAATTTAAGCATTATACCCATATGCCTGACGGAAGAGAATCCTTTATTTCATTTTAATTCGCTGAAAGAGGATTCAGAATTTACTTTATTCAGTCACTGGAAATGCAAAGGAGTGTAAAAAATATGACATTAGATGTAGACAAAAGTAGATAGCTGATGATTTACAAGTCTATTCGAACCCAGCCTCAGCCTCGACTTCTGGGCGCCGGGCACGCCGCTCTGTCTGAACATGCCTGACGGGGATTTCCTTATTCATAAATGAACTTTCACTGCGATCTTTGCCTGATAAAGGCGTCACTCGATGCCCAGCCAGCCACATGGAAGCAAGCTTGTAGACATTTAGTATGTGTCACATTATTAACATCATTATCTTCATTCCCCCAGATGGCCGGCCCTGAAGTTTGTTCTAGAATATTTCTCTCGCAACTCCAAAAAAGTGCCTTAGTCACGATTTGGTTTAATATTTGTTTTGCCTTTTACTTTACTGTTTTGTTTCAAACGTATTTAAAGACACACAACCGAATAAACGCAGTTGGGGCCTTTTGACTGGTTTACAGGAAAGAAAAAATCTCCAAGATGAATGTTGTGATAAAGTAACTTTGTACGAATTCAGTTCCTTGATGGTGATTCCTGTCCAATTTGAATTCAAAGGAGGCTTCTCAACATTCACACATAGGAAGTCGTGTGCTAAAAAACGATGAAACTATTAATCAAGGGGATTTGAAGGGGATTTCATTATTCATAGATGAACACTTCCCGCCTCTTTATGTCCTTTTTTTCTGTCTGTCCTTAGGCCCATAAGAATTCGGCGGTGTTCATTTTTTTCTTAGAGACCCTCGGTTTTATTCGCGTGGAAATTTTGATGTATATGAACGAAAAACTGTGAAATAATGACAAAGCAAAAAAATGAAACCTAACCTAAAAACGATACATTTAAAAGTATAGGCAGATACGAAAAATATTTAGCATAAATACAATTTAATAACAGAAACACACAACACACAAAAACAATTCATTTACATTTCATACCCAAAATAAAAGAAACAGCAAATCAAGTCCGGTCAAATCCGTTTGGATCGAGTTTTTTTTAGTTTAGTTAAGTTTAGTTATATTAACGTCCCGTTTAAAGCAACACAAGGCCTATTTTGGGACGGACCTCCTCATTTCGAACTACAATCAGATGACACCTGAGCTGGCACTCCCCTCTCCACACCGCACCACACCAGTGGGAGGACGTTTGGCCTGACAGATTGAACGTGCAAGAGACCCCCTCACACGACGGTTCTTCGGTGGAATCGAGTCTCGAACCCTCCGGTTCCGAAACCGCGGCCTTTTGGATCGAGATGGTGGTAGCTACAACAGTATTATACACATCATTTTTAAACTCATCATTTAAATGAAAACACAGTTGTCAACAATCACGCTCAAACTTTCAACTCCAGATGGCGTAGCGTACATCCCTGACTTTCCTGCGCCAGTTGGGGTGATAGAATGCAGATTAGAAATTTTTTATTTCCCTTATTCTGTTCTCTTTTCATTTAAGTGCTTCAGAATGAATCCGAAAGATCGATTCAACAACAACGTTTGATTTTAAATACATCCAACACACGAAGAAAATAAATAGAATCGTTTGAAATAATCGACCGAAATTAACTAAGCCTAATCTCAACTCTTTGGAAATTCCCGAGAACTCAAAATCAGTAATACTTTAAATTACACCTCTATCACCTTACAAATATTAAATGCTGGCGTTGTTGAGGCTCATTTAATGGAAAGACTCGATTATTTAGCTAAACTGACAGATCAAGGACTTTTTTCTATTTAGACTTTAATTTATTCTGGAAGAATTTATTTAGGCTTTTACTGTAGCTTACTAAATATTGCTGAAAAGTAATTCGGGATTTAAGCAAATAAATTCAAAACTTAGAATTTTTGACTAAGATGCAGTATTATGTTATTTGTATTAATTATTGGCGTTCCTGGTTCGAGTCCCGGTTCGGGCATAGTTGTTCCATGTTCTGTTTGCAAGATGTATGAATGTACTCCCCTGTAAAAAGAGGTTGTGCAAGCGAATGTGTGTGTCCTCTTCATATGAGCTAAAAGTCAGACTTCTGCCCTCTGGGTGCTCAGGGGTCTTTACCTTCAGAAGCTCTGCACCCCCTTTCCTTGGAAACACTGACACGACATCATCATCATCATTTTAATTATTTACCAATCACATTTTAAATCACATGGACTGATACTCCTTAGTAAATATTTTATCAAAAACAATTTAAATCATTCGGGATGCTCCTTAATAAATAGAGAATCCTTCTTACAAGAAATATGCAGCTAATGTAAAGAGACCTACTGTACAACAAATTTTACGTAATCATTTTGCTAATATTGTTTAAACTTGTCAACTATCATACGGAACACAGAATTATATAAATTAATATTATAGAAAACTTAGACATTTTCGATGAAAATATTTACGTTGAGTTAGGGCCTTGGTCGCCTGGTCGGTAGAGCGTCCGTCTCGTAACCGAAAGGTAACCGTAAACCTGTCCTCGTCTCGGCCAAAGACCGCCGTGTTGGCTCATGGCAGTTGGGGCACGTTCAATAGGGTTACCTATTGAACGCCTATGCGACCGCCTCCTAAAAAGGGTTGTGTCGTGTGTGTTCGAGCAAAGTCGCTAAAACGGAAGGAGCACACTTCTGCCTTCATTCAAAAGAGCTCCGCTCATTCGGGCTTGGTACGACCAAGTGGCATTAGACCCACCATCACTTTTAATTATATGTGTAAACTAAGAAATATTTCTTTCAGAGCAATGTTATCTTTAATCTTATTCATCACTTTATATTGTTTGCAATGAAATGTAAATATGGTTATTCTATTCATTAAATATTTTGAAAAATAAAGTAACATGAATTATTCTGAAGACTTTTATAGAAATTATATAAATGAATTACATTATGAAGAATTATATAAATTAATATTATGGAAAACAAGACATTTTCGATGAAAATATTTACTTTTAAATATATGTCTAAAGTAATAAATATTTCCTTAAGGGCAACGTTATCTCCAAATTTATTACTCTCAATTTATATTGTTTGCAATGAAATATAAATACAGATACTCTATTCATTAAATATTTTGAAAAATAAAAAAGCAATATGAATTATTATAGCCACAATTCTGTTTAATTTCGAAAGCTTTTTTTCGCATACGTTGCCACAGGCAGAATTAATCTAATTATTTTATTCAGATGAAGAAATGTGAGTTTGCGTTAACTGTGACCAGTTCCGTCCATAATTAACCCAGTTTGTTCTTCGCTTTGCAGACGAGTAAAACCTATTTCAAGGGGAAGTAATATCTTCATAATTACTGACGACTTCTTTTACACGTACAGTTTGCTTTCAAGAGGATAATTGTGAGTTGGTATAAAGATGGCGGAAAAACCGCTAAATATAATATATTTTCCAACATTCTTTAAGATTAAGATAATGCAGAAATTAGAAACACATGTCTCAAATGATTTCAATTAAGCTAAAGGAACTGCTACTGTAGGAAAATATAATTATTATAATTTTTTTTCTTGCTTAGTAATAAATCTAATTAAAACTTTTAATAACTTGACTAAACATATTTTTTCCAAGTGTTCGTGGGCATTTAGTTAACAATAATCTATCTAACAGTATTACATTGATGTCATATCAGAATCTGTTTATCACTAAAATTAACTGAATTAATTTATATAGGATAAAAATGATACATAATATTTATATATAACTAGCTGGTACCCGGTTGCCGCAGGAGAAATCTTTGAAATTTAAAATAGTTTCAATGGGAATGATAGAAAGAATAGCATTTATTTTCGGAAATGAATGTATTCTTTGAAATGGAGGGATACATAACGGTGAAGCATACATAGCATTGATGCTAGTTTTAGGGGGCATGGAATTAAATGCTCTAGAATAGGATAATAATATTTTAATCTAAGAATTCAAAATATAAGAATTTTTTAACACATTCATTGCCCCTATCCTCGCCTGACATCAGGACCCTCTATCTAAAGAGATGACCCCTTCTTCGCTATCTTTTGATAGGTGGGAGGTCATCTAATGACATAGATGGTTGGGTCCTAGAAGAGAGCGCAATCTACGAGTAGTTGGCAATCAACGAGTTAAAACAAGAATTGTACGAGTTTAGTTTAGTTTTATCAACGTCTCGTTTGGAAGCAACACGAGGGCTATTTTGGGACAGACCTCGTCATTTTGAATCGCGGTCAGAAGACGAGTATAATGTTGTGTATGCCGGTGATAGCTCTACACTTGATGATGAGAAATGAACTATAACTTTGAGGGGTAACTAGTTGAAATAAACAAAGGAAACTAACTAAAATGATGAAAATGATGCTTCTACACTATGCAGTTTATTGCTATGAGAAGGGGCATGGAGTCACCCCGCTACCAACGGTAAGCATCGCATCCCAGTTCAAATCTCGTTCTGCCAGGTCTTGACCCGAGCAGTTACAAAAAAGGAGCAACCCTAGAATGAGTGTCCGCCAACTTGGCGCGTTGGTAGCGAAGTACTGAACAACGAGAACGACACCTGAGTGCACCCCCTCTCCAAACTTCCACACCACACCAGCGGAAGGATCTTCGGCCCGGACAGATTCAAAGTGCACTAAATCCGCTCACACGGCGGTTCTTCGCTGGAATCAGGTCTCGAACTTGCAACCCTCCGATTCTGAACCCGAGATTTACATTATGTGGAATTCACTGGTAAGTAGTTTCTAAGAAAGGTTTAGGCGTATTTTCTGATCAATGTTTTTTGGATATTATTAACTATAAACCATTGGCCCACAATAATTCCGAAAGAGCCAATTCACATACATTTTTTCCGTTGATTGCTTGGATACAGTGAATAGCGAAAAGCCAAGTCTAGATTTTGAACTCCATTTCTTCATCCATTTATAAGCAAAAGTTCATCCGAAACTACAATCACAAAAGCTCAAAATATTTTACATATTTAAGTCCATGAATGTTCTTGGAAAAGCGCAGGTGATTGACTCCTTTATATGCTTGATTCCAATCCATTGATGCCATTTAGACATGTGTACCAAATACTTTTCATTGAGCTCTTTTGGCTTTGTGCTCATTTATATCTAGATGCATACCTAATGGGGCAGATCTTCTCTCAATAGATTTTGCTCAAAATTGGATGGAAATTTGCGAATTCGGGGCAAAACCGTACATCAAATTTTATCCCCAATAATTCTTCCATGCATAGATTGTATACATGGTGTATTTTTTTAAATACACGACTATAAATGTTCGCAATATTTACAGGATTCAGTTCGTTGCAAAATTATGCATATTACATACAAAAAATAAATATAATTTTGAATTGGTATCGGATTTTCATTGTAAAACAAAGCCCTAAAAATTTAATCATTTACTCAGTTGTAAAAATTATTTAGTAGTTTGAATTATTATCGAATTTTTATTGTAAAACACAGCGTAAACATTTCATAATTTACTCAAATGTAAAAATTATTTATTTTCACTTTTCGGTGTGTTTTTTTAAAAAATAATCTATGAAATTCCATGAACGCTAAAGTAAGAAAATCAAGCCATCGCTATTTCTTATTGCTGAAATGAAAGGTCCAACTCTGCTCAAAGACACGACACGACGTATGAGTGTTAAAAGTATAGATCCTCGCAATAACGAGATTTATCCGAATGCACCTGAGACCACGTCATCGATGCCAAAAGCCTTTTACGATATCGGGAGAATGTGCTTCCAGTCTATTCTGTTAGAAGTTTCACCGGCGAACCGATGACATGACTTATTTCATTTATTCTGTTGTGAATCGCATCCTGCTTCGCTTATGACATGGAGGATTTTTTTATAGTAGACCAGTTGCTGCAGAAGAAATAATTTTGGAAGTATCTTCTGGAATTTGAAAAAGTTGTTTGATTTGGAAGAATAGAAAGAATGGTATTTATTTTCTTGTCGACAATGAATGCATTTAAAGAAATCAGAAGGATATAAAAAGGTTATGTTTAACTTAAAGGCTAATGCAATCATTTTTAAATATTTTTTTTAAATGGTTGGAATTTATTTAAATGATTAGCTGGTAGGCTGCGTGTTGCTGCCACTGAAGAAATAATCTTGGAAACATCGTTTGGAATTTGAAATAGTTCTCTTGTTTCATTAGGAATGATATTCATTTTCTTGTCGGCAATGAATGCATTAAATGATATTAGAAGGATATATAAAGGAGAAGCATCAATAGTATTTATTCTATTTTTATTATTCTATTCCACAAACAAATATTCATTTTTATGTATTAGATCTGGGTATTCTTTTAAGGAACAATTTTCTTTCACAATGGAAATTTTTATTGTATCTCGGGATTCGTTTCATATTCATTCAGAACTCTCAAGTTTAATGTTAGAAAATGTGATTAAAGTATCTTCTTTTAAAGCTGTTTAAACGTAGAAAATATATTTATACCATTAAAGCGTTAATATAGTAGAAAAGATAATTTTTTGAAAAATAAGAAGGAGCAAAAGTATTTGCGCAGTAAAATTTTCAGAATGGAAAAAACGGTAAAATTTCATTAAATGTTTAATTAAAATTTCAACCCAATAGGATGGGTGACTCGCACACTTTCCAATAAAACTATCGTCTAAGAGAAAGACTCGTGTTGCACTTACGTAGAGTAGCTCCGAAGAATGAATTTCTAATTTGAATTGAGCCTCATTACTGATCTGTTGTGGCAAGTTATTTGGAGGTTAATTCTTGGTTAACAGATGCAATAAACAAAAATATTTTTTATAAGATGATTGTATTATGATTGTATAAGATAATCCTCGCATAGGTGAAAATAATAAGTTGTCGAAGTTTCGTCGCAATTGGATGAGTGGTACGACAGCTTAAAGGAGACATATAGGCAAACATTCATTTTTATTTATATAAGTTTGTTAATTTCATTTTTATTGTTATAGATAAAGTTTTTTGTTGAGGTACGAACAAAAACTCAGTAATCCTTGGTTAACAGATGCATTAAATAGATCCAAAAATACTTATTATACATTAGATAATTGTACTATGCCTATAACCCTCCCGTAATTGCAAGTAACAAGTCACAATTTTATCTGAATCGTACAAGAGATACGGCCTTATAATGTTTGTCTGTGGTTCTGTTTTATGCTGCCATTCCCCTCATCCGATCCGATCCAATTCTCTGATGGATGCTTACGAGTCGGACAGTCAAGAAATTTATTTATTTCTACTGAATAAACTTGAAGACGAATAAAAATATTGCCTACCCTAAAGCTCTTGTATCTTTAAGTAAAAAAAAAAAAAAGAGTAAATATTATTAAACTTCTCCTTTATATCTCACTCAATTTCAAAGCACGTATTCATTTCCCATACGAAAATAAATATTATTCTTTCTATAAATCCTAATTAAGCAAGACAATTATTTTCAATTTCTAAGTCATCGTAGTTTTCGGAAAAATATCTTTTCAAGTATATTAAAGATTTTAGGGCATTAATATTTATTCTATGTTTAATCAATTTTAAAAGAATCCCATTTTCTAATATTATAATTGATAATTCTGAATGAATATGAAACGAATCACGAGATACAATAAATAGTTTCTTTCTTTGCCATTCTGAAAGAGCACCAAGTTTTACAATTCTATAAGAATACAAGTATAATATATAAAAATAAATATTTATTTGTAGAGTAAAATAAATACTATTTATGCTTTGCTTTTATATATAATTCAATTTCAATGAATGTATTCATTGCTTATAATAATATAAACGTCCTTCTCAATTAAACAAGATAACTCTTTCAACTGATTTCCAAGATTATATCTTCTACGGCCGCAACGCGCTGGGTACCAGTTAGTTATTAACCCCTTCCAGTAAGATTTAAGAATAAAAAATTTTGGGTGAAAAAGCTATTTAATTTTTATTTAAGAAAGTTTATTTTATAATTTTAACTAATTTATAATTCTTATTATTATTTATAATTATTAAAATAAAACGAGCATTTGTATATTTATTTAATGATGCGACATTCTGTTTTTGCTATTAATGACTCCAGGAAAATGACAATTTCTTTTCCGATACTTAATATCAAGTATAACAAGGGGATTTAAGCATTATACCCCCATGCTTGACCATAGATAATCACTTGTTTCATTTTAATTTGATGAAGGCATTTATTATATTTAGGCACTGGCAATGTAAAGGATTGTAAAAAACATGACATCATATAAAGACAAAAGCAGGTATCTAATGATTTCCGTTTGAACCCAGCCGCAGTCTCGACTTCTGGACGCCGGGCACGCCGCTCTGTCTTAACTCATCTGAAGGGGATTTCATTATTCATAGATGAACACTTCCCGACTTTTTATGTCCTTTTTTTCTGTCTGTCCTTAGGCCCATAAGAATTCGGCGGTGTTCATTTTTTTCTTAGAGACCCTCGGTTTTATTCGCGTGGAAATTTTGATGTATATGAACGAAAAACTGTGAAATAATGACAAAGCAAAAAAATGAAACCTAACCTAAAATCGATACATTTAAAAGCAGAATCATATACGAAAAATATGCAACATAAATACAATTTATTAAGAAAAACTGGCAACTGATGCAAACACAAACGCGTGTTTATTTCACTGCATGTTTAGCATTTAGTTAGTCAGATGTTCAGGCTAAATGTTTATTAGAATAAATGAACGAATTTATTAGAATGACTACTAATAGTTTGGTAATAAATAACACGTACCAAGACAATTAAATGATAAATGATAGTGGTCTATGATATCAGCATAAGTAATAAAAGTGCATCCGCATTCAGTACACTAGAAATTTTAAATCAAATTTATTATTATATTCAACAGTAACTTTGGTTGTATGACGAGTATAACTCGTCATGCCATATAGCAATGACGAGTATAGCTCGTCATTGTGCTATATGGCATGAAAAATCAATGACGCGCTATACTCGTCATTTTATGGGAAGGGGTTAGTAAAAATTAAAACTCAAATTAACTTTTCAACAAATATGTCGCCAAAGTTACAAAACTATAGTTGCTGTTAAAACTATAAAATAAAAAGATAATTTTTAACTAAATGGTTTTAAATTCCGTTCAAATCCTAGTCTAATATTTAATGTAAACAGATGAAATAAAATACATAATCGCGAGTGATATAAATTTCCATTTCTTTCATCAATAATCCTTGTGGAGGATCTCTTAAATATTTTATAAGTAGAGGCAGCAACACTGCATCAAGTTTACGAATTTATATCTGCATTTCTTCGACTTGTGAATTTTATAGGAATGAAGAACAAATTTAGGAATAAATATTTGATGCCAACTTACTCGTGTGGCAAGTTTTCCACATATTTTTGACATCTTTGAATTTAGACGTTATGAAATAAGAACTCGGACATGAATAATTTATTTCGCGCGTTGCAGTTATGCTTTTCTTTCAGTGGAGTTGTTCAGTGTCTATTTTATTTTCTTGTCGCTTCGATGTGACATTTCGGTTGAGGAAAATATGTTTTGCTCACTTTGCGTTTAAACCAAATGTGATACAAACCAGCAGATGTAGTTACCTTGAAGCTTTCTCGCACTTTGATGCATTTGTACATAGTGAACAATGCGTTGTTGGCGAGCAACAGTTGCAAAAGTTCTACTTTTGCAACTATTGCTCGCCTTTATAGCTAGGCCATCACGACTCCTACATGCATTTGCATATAATTTTGTACCTTGAATATTTCTTTTTATTATTTCATCATACTTCTTCAGTTTTTTATATTATTTATTGTATGTTTCTATTAGTTTGTATTATTGTAAACCTTGTGGGCACACCAAGAATGTGAGGACCACATAAAAAAAACTAACCACGTAACAAAATAACTACTAAGAGGTGAGAACTAACCTATATCCTAATACCACTGACTTCCTTTGAATAAATTTCATTGAATCTTTGAATTGAATAAATGAATTTGATAAATTTCATTGAATTTTATCCATTTAGCTCAAAGCTATTTTGAGTTACCATGTTTAAAGAAAGATCGGCGTAGTTTCGAAAACGTAAAATGAAACGTGAATATTCTCCAGAATCTTGTGTTCGAAATTTTTGACGATTCCAAACGCTTCTAGCTGTAATCGATGAAATAAAGATAATTATTTATTTCAATTTCATTTAATGTCTTGTACATTTATAATTGTGAATCTAATATTTTTAAACTTATTGTTTTATTATGATAATAAATAATGATGTTTATATATTCCAATTATGTTCATTATTAATTATTATTGTGTACATTATGAAGTTTTAAATCATTTTTATAAGTTCACTAGCTGGTACCGGGGCGTTGCCACCACCGAAAAAATACTATTAAATGCAATCACTCAATGATTATGTTATATCTAAATAGGATGAACGGTACGACAGTATATAAAATACGAACAAACTATCCTTTTTTATATATTAGATGTGTGTATTCATTTAAAATTGGAAAATTTGTTCTTTCAGAATGATTATAAAAGAAACTGTTTATTGCATCGCGTGATTCGTTTCATATTCATTCAGAACACTCAAATTTAATAATACAAAATGTGATTAAAATATTTTTTTTAAAAATGGATTCAACATAGAAAATATATATTTATACCATACAATCGCTAATATAGTTGAAAAGAAAATTTTTTGAAAATTAAGATGGTTCAAAATTATTTGCATTATAATATTTTTTGGAAGTTCCTGCGATAAACGCTAAAATTCAATTCAAATTTTTTTAAAACCCACGGTTGGTCTCGACTAAACTTTCTCGTATAATCTGTCATAAAGTTGTTACATCTGAGAATGAATTGCATGACATTTGCGTACTACAGCTACAAAATATTTCTAAATATATATTGCAAAAAAAAAAAAAAAAAAAAAAAAAAACCCAAATTCGAAATCTACTGAAATTAAAAGCTCCAAATGTTTATGTTCTAATACGCACTGCAAACAATATCTTGTGACAACCTACATAAACAGAAAGTGTTATGTTTTGTTTATATTGTGGTAGATATTTTGAGCAAAAAAAAGAGAAAAGAATGAGAAGAAAAAGAAGAAAAGAATAAGAAAAAAAGAAAAGAGAAAAGAAAGAGAAAGAAGAGAAAAAGAAAGGAGAAGAGAAAAGGAAAGAGAAAGAAAAGAAAAAGAGAAAAGGAAAGAAAAAAAGAATAAGAAAAAAAACTAAAGAAAGAGAAAGAAGAGAAAAAGAAAAGAGAAGAGAAAAGGAAAGAGAAGGAAAAGGAAAAGAGAAAAGGAAAGAAAAAGAAGAAAAGAAAACAGAAAAGAAAAGAAAAAGAGAAAAGGAAAGAGACAGAAAAGAAAAGAAAAAAAAGAAAATGCCTAAATTGTTTTAGCACATCTAGGCACAAAATAACTTTACTTTCAAAACGTTCTTTTTATGGAATCTCATCTACAGACGACTTTCTATTTATAGAAGCGTTTATTTGTTACTTTTACAATGCTTTTCCATTGTATTTTAGCCAATCGATTCAAGTTACAAATTCCTTCGATATAACTTTTTGAGGCTAGAGGGAGTGATCTAGTCGGACGATTTTCGCGAGAAGGATGGCCCACCCCACTTGTCTTGATCGGAGGGTTGACCGAACGTACAGGTAGGGTGGGCAGGATGCCAAGACTTCCTAGCGGTCACGGAGGAAGGGCGTATCCCTTAAACGCTCCAAAGGCCCATCTTTCGTACGACACTGGCCGATATCTCAACCGCCCCTCCGCCAAACGATTTTTTTCTTCCTTCTTTCCCTAACTGTTTTCTTTCTCTTCTTCGTAGTTTCGGCGAAAGATTATTACTGAGCACATTTTTTTTTTTTACTTTCTCATACAATTTCTTTTTTAGGGGATAGAAACCATGCGTCCAATTCTATCATCGAATGAAAGAAAAGAAAGAAATGGACGATGATAAAAAGAAATGCAAATATATATTATTATTATGTTTTAATTAATTTTTATTAGTGAGAATATGAAAGAAAATTCACAGCATCATAAGATTAATATTATAGTACAGAAGTATCCAGCATCATAAGATTAATGTTATGACATAGAAATATATACCGTCATAAGGTTAATAATATAGTATAGAAATATCCAGCGTCATATTATAGTGTAGAAATATCCAACATCATAAGATTAATTTTTGTGGTATAGAAACATCCAGCGTCAGAAGAATAATATTATAGTATAGAAATATCAAGCGTCATAAGATTTATATTATAGTATAGAAATATCCAGCGTCATAAGGTTAATCATATAGTATAAAATTATCCATCGTCATATTGTAGTGTAGAAATATCCAACATCATAAGATTAATGTTATGGCATAGAAACATCCAGCG
>JAPMOQ010062750.1:203627-214179 GCA_026543055.1 Argiope trifasciata
GACATTACGATACGGATATATGACATTTGACATACAATTTGACATTAAGATACGGATATATGACATTTGACATACGATTTGACATTACGATACGGACACATGCTATTTGACATTACGTTAGGGATTGGATTTGAATTAGACAGGATTTTAGTGTTTATTGGCACAAGAGCCATATCTAACTATACTTAGCCAGACATGTGGTTATACGATATGGTGAAAGATAATATGCTCTTAGATTTAAATGGCGGAAGCTATGCAAATGGAACCAATCCTAATATAAACATTTTGCAATAAAAATTTTCAGAATTCTTCATCCTTTAAAAGCACAGCATAAATTATGAAAGAAAAAATACATATATACTCATATTTTTCCTCATTACTTCTTTGCATCTCAAAATCATTTTTTGATTTTGATTCATTTCATTCATCATTGCATTCTATAATTTGTGTACAAAGAAAATTTGGATTTCTGCATTAACATTTTGTGTAATAAACCGTTTTGGTTACATTTTCATTAAAATTAACGACAAATTTTCCAATTCCTAAAAATATATTTTTTGTCTTTAGAGTATTATGTATAAAAATTCTCCGCCATTAACATAATATCTCAAAAACTAATAGGGATATTTACATAAAAATGCCATTGTGTGTTTCAAATAATACGGACAATGAAATGAACCAAAAGTGGTATAGTTTATTAAATAGGTTTTCATTTATAAGTGTTTGATAAAAAAAATTAAAATATAAATTAATTGAAAAAAATACATATATATGCATAATTTTCCCCATAACTTCTTCGCGTATCAAGACTTTTATTTGATTTTGGTTCATTTAATTCATGCTTATATTCTATAGCCTGTGTCCAAAGAAAAACAGGATTGCTGCGTCACCATTTTGTGTAGAATGTTGACCGTTTTGGTTTAACTTCATTAAAATTTACTGCACATTTTCCCATTCCTAAAAATATTTGATATTTCCAAATATTTTTTTGTCTTTATAGTATTTCGTATAAAAATTGAAAATACATCCCAAAACTGGTATTTTAAATTGATTTTTAAAAAATCAAATTTTTCAAATTTTTTGCTGTCTGTATAGACTTCCATAATTGTGAAAGTGTGGATGGTGCAGGAGTTTGGGCACGAACGGACCTTTCGATGATGTCCCATAAATGCTCGATGGGATTCATATCGGGCAATCTACGTGGTCAGATCATGCGCTGGAATAGTCTGGAATGTTCTTCAAACCAATCGCGAACAGTTCTGGCCCGGTGACATGGCGCATTGTCATCCATAAAACTCCCATCGTTGTGTGGGTACGTGAAGTTCATGAATGGCTGCAAGTGATCTGCAAGCAGCTGAACATAACCATTTCCAGTCAATGATCGGTTCAGTTGCACCAGAGGACCGAGTCCATGCCATGTAAAAACAGCCCAAACCATTATTCAGCCAACACCAGCTTGAACAGTGCCTTGCTGACAGTTTGGGTCCATGGCTTCGTGGGGTCTGCGCCACACTCGAACTCTACCATCAGCTCGTAACAACTGAAATCGTGACTCATCTGACCACGCCACTGTTTTCAACTGGTCTAGCGACCAGTCGATATGCTCACGAGCCCAGGAGAGTTGCTGCAGGCGATGTCGTGCTGTCAGTAAAGGCACTCGAGTCGGTCTTCTGCTGTCATAGCCCAAGGAAGACAAATTTCGCAGCATAGTCCTATCGGACACGTCCCTCGTACGTCCCACATTGATTCCTGCAGTTATTTGACGAAGTGTTGCGTGTCTATTAACATTGACCATTCTACACAGACGTCGGCGGTCTCGGTCGTTAAGTGCAGGTGGTCGCCCACTGCGCTGTCCATGATGGGATGTGATGCTTGAAATTTCATACTCTCGGCACACTCTTGATACTGTGGATCTCGGAATGTTGAATTCACTAACGATATCCGCAATGGAATGACCCATGCGTCTAGCTCCAACTAATATTCCACGTTCAAAGTCTGTTAATTCTCGTCGTGCCGCCATAAATCACGAAAACCCTGTTCACATGAATAACTTGAACACAAATGAAAGCTCTGGAAAACGAACTGCGCATTTATACTTTTTCGCTGCGATACTACTGCCATCTGTATATTTGCATAATGCTATCCCATGACTTTTGTCACTTCAGTGTATATATATATAGTATTTTGTAAAAAAATTGACAATACATCCAAAAACTTTTAGATAGTTTTTAAAAAGTCCTATTAAAAAAATTTCCTTCGAACGTTATTCGATACATTAACTAACCATCTTTTTTATGCAAGTACAGAAAAAAAACAATTCCATGCGCAACCGCAGATATCCAACTTTTACTGCCTAACACTGCACACTGCCAAGAATAATCCAGAGCTAAATAAAACGGAGATCGAGAATCCGGGAAAAGACAAAAGTGCCGATGCCGGAATTTACATCCAGTAATCCGGATTCTCGGTGACTGGTTGAAAATCGCTTATTACGCGCTGAATGCTGGAACTATTTTCGAGAATATCTCTGGAACAAGTAGACAGAGAGACTGAGAAAGCGCTCGGTCGTGATCAGTTGGGGGGATTTGAGCTACCTAAATGCAAACGTGGCTCGGAATCATAAGAAAATGCCACTAAGGAATGGGTTTATTTTGTGCCTGCCGCCAACGAAATGAGAGATTTTGTTTGTTCTGAGAAATTTGTCTTTTTAAATCTGATTTTCCGATGCGGTGAATCCCCGGAGATAACTAAAGCCTTTTTTCCCGATTTAGGAAGAGAACTTTGTCTTTGAAGACAGTTTGCAAGTTTTCTTTCTACGTTTAAATCACTCGCTCAGTCTTAAAATGGAATGAAGATGTCCAGAGGATATATAATACAGGATTCATTTGTCTAGAAACAGTAAAAAAGTGACTGAGAATATAGAATGGTCCGATAAAAGGCATGATACGTGTAGAACTAAAATACAAAAGCTATTAATGCATTAAGTAAAGCTTCCGCTCCTCGACTCTCAACAACGAAGGTTTCAAACCGGTCATGACAAAGGTCACGTGCTGTCCGAGGGGGTGAGACGCTACTAAAAGGGCCCAGGGGATAACGACGAAGGAGAGATAAGGACGTAGGACGCTAGAGGAAGGTCGTGTCATTCACCAGGGGTGGACTTGATATATCTAAATGTTTTTTATGTATATATATTGTAATTATTGAACTAATACAATAATCAAGAATATGATTTTTCGTGTACTCCTTTCGATACAAAGTACACTATGGGAATAGATGATTAACAAGATCAGAATGGATTTAGAAATTGCCACAAGATAAATGGATTAAACGCAGCGGCAGCCATCTTGAAGGTAAAGCAAAGAATACACGTGGAGAGAGTGGAGGAACTTTAGGACAGACTTTTCAATATAAAAATATATTACAAAACAAATATTAAGATAAAATTAGAATTGAAATAAATTTGTCTTGCAATGTTTTTGTCAACAATAAAGTTTACAGTGAAGGAACCTCAAAATATATCAGTGTCTGCGGCCTCATATTTCTGTCCCTTCTAATGCAACTTGGTCATACCAAGACGAATGAGAAGCAGCTCTTTCGAATGAAGGCAGAAGTGTGCACCTTTCATTGTGAACAAACACCGTTCAGGTGAAATGACAATTTTTACTCGAACACACACGACACAACACTTTTCAGGGGGCGCTCGAACTCATTTATCCATCCGCAGGTCAGAATTGAGATCCGAATCAGAGACCGATTCAGTACTCTCAGAGGTATGGGAACTTGGAAGACCTACTGAACGTGCCCCCAATGCCATGAGCCAACACAACCCTCATATTTCTGAAAACCGCTACTACCAATGACAACATAAAGTGAGGTAAATATCATAATTTCCAGGGTTAGAGTACTCATAGAACATCATGTGCAAAGTATAACTTGTGAAAAACCTTTAAAAAGTAGTAATAAGACTGTTGTGCCTTCAATCAGATGTATGTAAGAGCCAACAAGAAGACATTAAGGCGTTATCACACGGCAAAATATCGTTGGTACTCTCCGTCAGCAAACGACAACGAAAGTGATGTCACTTGAAAGTTTTACATGATTGGTTGAATTTCGTTTGGGACAATATTTCCGACGGCAGTTTCTAGCTGGTTGGAAAAAGTGGTCGATTACGAAACTTGCTTGACCGGTTCTTGAGGGTAGAAACGGAAAAGTGAAAATTTCACCGTGTGATAAGGCCTTTACAAGAAGCAATGAGGTAAATGAATATGGTTGCATTGCCTGAAAGAGAGAATGTTGTCGAAGCAGTGCGAGTTTATTGGTGAAATCATGACCTTAGACGTTTATAAGGCATAAAAACTGTACAAAATTTGATTTAAAAAATTATTTTTAGAAAGTGAGAGCACGTGTGTCCGCACAACAGCGTCAAGATACGATCAAGAAGATCATTTGTTTGTACTGAAGAGCATAAAACGATCGCTGCAAGTTCATTATATACTGCAAGAATGTTTTCCTCCTCATTTGTAAGACAAATGATCGATCAACAAATTATGAAAAAGAAAACTTTTAAGTTTCGTAACAATGTATTCTGTGACAGTCTAGTTATATTCACAATACTATGATGCGATTATTTGCACATATAAAATTTTTATATAACATAATTCAAAGAATTAGTGTAATATGGTGTAAATTTTTATTCAGAAGATTTTTATTTCATTAACAAAGAAAGAAAAAATTATTTTTTCCGGTCATTCAGTCTTGCGAGGTTTTATCCGTGTGCCTTAGTGGCGGGTCGGAGATCAGTAATATGACTTACTAAAGATTTCTACTTATGGGCTACTGATTGTTGCAGTGTTCTGCTGTGTGTTTCTTCTGTTCATATCGATTGCATCGAGGTCAGCTTATTTGAGTCTTGATAAAAGTCGTATTTTGTTACTGAGGCCTGCTGGTTATATTTCTTCATCGACCGACATATCTGATAAAAACCTTTAAATATCCATTACAATGTATTTTTCGACAGTCTATTATATTCACAGCACTACGATGCGATTATTTACAGATTTAAATATTTTAAATAAGATAACTGAAGAAATTACAGTTAATGGCCATAAATTTATATCCAAAAGAAATTTATTTTATTATGAAAAGAAAAAAATTCCATGGCTTTTTTTGAAACAAAAGGTTTTATTTGCGATTGAAAATATTTGTTGTCATCATTGAACTAAACTTCTAAGATATCCACTGGAAAAAGAAAGGAGAACTTTATAATAAAAAAGAATCCAATGGTGGAAAAGAATGGAAAGGGAACAAAGAATGTTTCAAAAATCTAGAACACAGAAGTTCTGTTCGAAATAGAGGAAAATATTCTTACTCTAATTGAATTTGTTTCTCAATACTTAAACAACGGACTTTCCCAGCGAATCGCGGAAGGTTCTTTGGTAAACAACCTTCCTGTTGTATAAAGAAAGCATTTGTTTACGGAAAAGTAACATTTTTTGAACTATTCTTACTGGGACAAGTAAGATTTTGATTCGAGACCTTATATTACTGAAGGCACAAACTTTTTCATGGATACTTTTTTACATTGCAAGCTGGTACCCAGCGTATTGCTGCCGCCGAAGAAAAAAAAATTATAATTATCATTTGAAATTTAAAATAACTTTCTTACTAATAATAATACTATTATTCCTATCATTTCTAAGTAATTTAATTAGGAATGATAGAAAGAATTTGAAATTGAGTGATATATAAAGGAGAAGAGTATATATATATATATATATATATATAAACAATTATAAAAGCATTTAAATCATTAGAACCCATTTCCTGAGTCAACAAAAATTAAATCGAAACTAATTAGGTCGAAATCAAAATTAAAATTTAATTCGGAATTAAGCAATAAAAAATTCACAAAAATGAAAAGTAAATGAAATAAAACCTATTTATGAAACAAATCGAAATTAATATTATTAATATAATTATGTAAACGAAACTAATTACGGAAATAAAACTAAAAATTGGAATCGAAACGAAAAATTATTTCGGATTCAAACAAGTTTAAAATTAAAAAAAAAAATTATTCTATTTAGTGAGCGCAAGAGCAGCTTCAGTTGTCTGTTGTTTGGATTCAGTTGTGTTCTTTTTTGCTTGACTTATTTTGTTATATATACACTGAAGTAACAAAAGTCATGGGATGACGGTTAATATCGTGTCGGTCCTCCTTTTGCCCGGCGAAGTGCAACAACTCGACGTGTCATGGAGTCCACAAGTCGTTGGAAGACCTCTGCAGGAATATTGAGCCATGCTGTCTGTATAGACGTCCATAATTGTGAAAGTGTGGATGGTGCAGGAGTTTGGGCACGAACGGACCTTTCGATGATGTCCCATAAATGCTCGATGGGATTCATATCGGGCAATCTACGTGGTCAGATCATGCGCTGGAATTGTCCGGAATGTTCTTCAAACCAATCGCGAACAGTTCTGGTCCGGTGACATGGCGCATTGTCATCCATAAAAATCCCATCGTTGTGTGGGTACGTGAAGTCTATGAATGGCTGCAAGTGATCTGTAAGCAGCTGAACATAACCATTTCCAGTCAATGATCGGTTCAGTTGCACCAGAGGACCGAATCCATGCCATGTAAAAACAGCCCACACCATTATGCAGCCACCACCAGCTTGAACAGTGCCTTGCTGACAGTTTGGGTCCATGGCTTCGTGGGGTCTGCGCCACACTCGAACTCTACCATCAGCTCGTAACAACTGAAATCGTGACTCATCTGACCACGCCACGGTTTTTCACTGGTCTGGGGACCAGTCGATATGCTCACGAGCCCAGGAGAGTCGCTGCAGGCGATGTCGTGCTGTCAGTAAAGGCACTCGAGTCGGGCTGAGGTTTCTGTCGGCTTCTGCTGTCATAGCCCAAGGAAGACAAATTTCGCCGCACAGTCCTATCGGACACGTCCCTCGTACGTCCCACATTGATTCCTGCAGTTATTTGACGAAGTGTTGCGTGTCTATTAACATTGACCATTCCACACAGACGTCGGCGGTCTCGGTCGTTAAGTGCAGGTGGTCGCCCACTGCGCTGTCTATGATGGGATGGGATGTCTGAAATTTCATTCTCTCGGCACACTCTTGATACTGTGGATCTCGGAATGTTGAATTCACTAACGATATCCGCAATGGAATGACCCATGCGTCTAGCTCCAACTAACATTCCACGTTCAAAGTCTGTTAATTCTCGTCGTGCTACCATAAATCACGTAAAACCTGTTCACATGAATAACTTGAACACAAATGAAAGCTCTGGAAAACGAACTGCGCATTTATACTTTTTCGCTGCGATACTACTGCCATCTGTATATTTGCATATTGCTATCCCATGACTTTTGTCACTTCAGTGTGTGTATATATATATATATAATTTAACACTTTAAGATTGACAATATTTTTCTGCTTTTCCATCTTCAGCAGAAACCAATAAGTGCAAGTAATAAGTATTCAAAATTTCTTCACAATCCGATGAGCGGTACGACAGCGCATAAGAAACAAATATTAATTTTTTTTTATATAGATGATAAATGATAAGAAATTCTCTACGGAATAATCATTAAATGACATATAATCAATTGATAGCACTTCGGAAAGGAAAAAAGATACAGGGCGGCTTTTTACTCTTTCGTTCACAATGCACAGGAAAAAAATATTTCAATCAGTAAAAAATTCACAAGAGAGGTTTTGATGAATCTCCATGTTTTTGATCTGTTTGTTGGATCTTTTTGACGTTATGTTTGTCAGTCTGTAATAACGATAACTCAAAAACTTTTTAAAATTGACGAATGAATGATTGATTTTAAATACATGAGACACTAAGAAAATAATCTGAATCATTTGAAATAATCGGTCGAAATTCTTCTAAGAGTACCGTGATTACTGTTGGGGAAAAAACCCAGAGCCTTCCTCATCTTTGGCAGGATTTGACCTCAGGTTTTTGGCGCAAAAGTTAGTTTTTAATGAATAAATAAATGAAACACTCATTGAACCGGCATAAAAAGTAGCCTATGTTCTATTCCTGACTCTAATCTGTCTCTGTGCTAAAGGTCATCCCATTCTGTTCAGCCGTTCTGGCGTGATGGAGTAGCAAATATCCATCCATCTTTCCATTCATACATCAAAACTTTCTCATTTATAATATTAGTATAGATCATGCAAACATAGTATAGATAATCCAAACATCTAAACTTTCACATTTATAATAATAGTATAGATAATCTAAATATAGTACAGATAATCCAAGCATAGCAAAGATAATCCACACACAGCAAAGATAATCCACACATAGTACAGATAATTCAAACATAGCAAAGATGATCCAAACGCAGTACAGATAATCTAAACTACCACATTTACAATATTAGTATAGGTTAGTAAGGAATACACATTAAAATTAGAAAATGGCTATAAAATAGAACTAAAAAAGGTGAAATTCCACATTTTGTATTTACAATATAGCGTAAGAAATCATTTATTAGATCTATAAAATCAGAGATAATTCTAATATTAGTAAAGGTTTATAATATTAGTGTAGGTAATCCAGTCATAGTACAGATAATCCAAACATCTAAACTTTCACATTTATAATATTAGAATAGATAATACAAACATAGTACAGATAATCCAAACATAGTATATATAATCCAAACATAGTAGAGATAATTCAAACATAGTATAGATAATTCAAACATAGTATGGATAATCCAAACATCTTAAATTTCACATTTATAATATTAATACAGATAATGCAAACATAGTATAGATAATCCAAACATCCAAACTATCACATTTATAATATTAGTATAGGTTAGTCAGGAATAGACATTAAAACTGAGATTACAAAAAAAGTTCTAAATAGAACAAAAAAATGGTGAAATTCCATATTTCGCATTTACAATATAGCGTAAGAAATAATTTATTACATCTTTAAAATCAGAGATAATAAACTAATATTGTATACCTGATGTTTCAAAATCGTTCACTTATCGCTTCAAAACCGAACAGATGTTCCTTCACTGGGATCAGACTGGATAATTACCTCATCATCCTTTCCAACAACATCAGCTCCCCCCCCCCACATATTCCCCTCCACATTTTCCCGAAAAGGTAAAGCCGCAAAGTTTAAAGCAAAGAAATAAAAATTCTCTCATCCGAGATCTCGAGTTACCAGGTGAAATCTACTCAATTAAAATCTCGTCAGGCAGCGCTACCTGATACTCCTTTTCTCAGCTGTCGATAGAAGCCCGCCAAAATGCGGCTTCCATTTTTTCGTATCTCTGCCTTAATGGTTCTACTTTTAGCCGTAATTAATTCACTGGGAACCGAAATTCCTATTCTGGGCTTATGCCTTTACGTAACTATGGAATGTGTAAAGATAAGCAGCCTAGATTATTGTTTTAATTTCGTTGATTCATAAACTGGTTATAACAGAATAATATGTATTTGTTCTATTACTAGCTAAATATGCAGATAGATAAACGAATTTTATGTACTCTTTTGTACTGATTTGGTGGGAAAATTTGACGTAGGTTTTTTTTTTTTTTTTTTTGAAAAATTTGTGCTTTAAAACCACTCAATTAGCTTAATAATTGTTTAGATAGTTTGAAAATTGTTTTAACTTCGTTGATTCATAAACTGGTTGTAATAGAATATTATGCATTTACCAGCTAACTATGCAGATAGATAAAACGGATTTAGGTATTCTTTGGTTGAAAAATTTTACGTAGGTTTACTGTTTTTATTAAAAATTTGGTCTTCAAAACTACCCAGCTAGCTAAATAATTGTTTAGATAGCTAGATAATTCTTTTAACTTCGCTGATTCATTAACTGGTCAGAATAGAATACTATGCATTTATTCTATTGCTAGCTAAATATACAGATAGATAAACGGATTTAAGTATTCTTTTTGACTGATTTGGTGGGAGAATTCGACGTAGGCTTACTGTTTTTTATTAAAAATTTGGTCTTAAACTACTCAACTAGTTTATAGATTGTTTAAATAGCTAGAGAATTGTTTTAACTTGGTTGATTCATAAACTGGTTATAATAGTGCAATTATTCTATTACTAGCTAAATATGCAGATAAATAAACGGATTTAGGTATTCTTTTTGACTGACTTGGTTGAAAAATTTGACGTAGGGTTGCTGTTTTTATTAAAAATTTAGTCTTTAAAGCTACCCAACTAGCTAAATAATTGTTTAGATAGCTAGATAATCATTTTATTTCCGTAGATTCATACACCTTTTATAACAGAATACTGTGTATTTATTTTTTTACTAGCTGGCACCCGGCCCGTTGCTGCCGAAACAATTTTAGAAATGTCGTTTTAAAATTGAAATAGTCATCTAAGAATGAATGAAAGAATAATATTTATAATTGATTCCTAATATTTATAATAATAAGAATAATATTTATAATTATTTCATAATATTTATAATTATTTCATAATATTTATAATAATAAGAATAATATTTATAATTATTTCATAATATTTATAAT
>JAPMOQ010062750.1:214189-240403 GCA_026543055.1 Argiope trifasciata
TATAATAATAAGAATAATATTTATAATTATTTCATAATATTTATAATAATAAGAATAACAATTTCATTGTATACATCCATTGAAATTGAGTGATATATATAAAGGAAATAATATTAATTATAATTTGTTTAACTTTATTATTCAAGACTTTAGGGTTGGCAATACTTTTTTTGTTTGTTTTTCCCTTTTCAGCAGAAACAAATAAGTTAAAATAACTGTCTGGTTTCATTAGGAATGACAGAAAGAGTCATATTTATTTCCGTAACGGAAATGAATACATTTAAGGAAATGGAGTGATATATAAAGGAGAAGCGTAAATAATATAAATTCTATTTTTTTTAACTTTATTATTCAAGACTTTAGGGTTGGCAACATTTTTTCCCTGTCTTCAGCAGAAACAAATAATAAGTATTCAAAGTTTTATCGCGATCAAATGAGCGCTTAAGAGACAAGCATTCGTTTTTATCTATATAGGAAACCAGTCTATGCGTAGCAGATCTCATATAATTATATCAAGTCAACTATGTTATGAGATGACACTTCCTCAACTACAGCTAAAGTTTAATTTCAGTTTAGTTATTTTAACGTCCCGTTGTAAAGCAACACTAGGACTATTTCGGACAGAGCTCGTCATTTTGAACCATATCTGATGACGAGGATGACACCTAAGCTGGCACCCCCCCTTTCCTCACCACACCAAACCAGCGTGAGGACGTTTGGCCTGACGAACTTAACATGTAAGAGACACGACGGTTCTTCGGTGGAATCGAGTCTCGAACCTGAAACCCTTCGGTTCCGAAGCCGAGACATTACCACCAGGCCACCATGGCCCACATTTACAGCTAAACGAGAGCAAAGTAGGCGCCATCTAATTAGATAGATGGCTCAGATATCGCAGCGAATTGTATAAACAGAAAAAAACTCGATTATAAGATGAACTGATAAATTAGAACGAATTTTTTTTTTCTAATTTACAAAAAAAGAATAATTAGATTATGTGTCATATTTATTATATATGAGTGTATTTATTATATGAATATGTCGCAAACGAATTAGAATATGTGTGTATTTATTATACAGTAAGACCCCGCTTAACGCGGGGGATACATTCCATCAAAGTAGAGCGTAATGCGAAACAGCGCTAAACGAGGCTATCTTTACATGTAAATATTGGGGTTAGGGGAAGATGGCTAGGAAATTGGTTAGGTATTAAATTTAAAAAGTATGTTTTTTTAATAAAAATAAAACCAAACATTTATTTCTCAAAGCCCAAATTAATACCACATTATTATTTCTTGCAAAAATAAAAACAAAATATAAATAACAAAACGAATATTCTTTAAAAAAACAAATAAAATTCTAAGTCAGTCATATTTAGTTAGTCTTCCGCGTTTTCAGTGTTCTGCCTTTTTGTGACAAAAGCATCTAATGTTGTTTGCCTTTTTCTTTTGCGTTGTTCTCTTAAAAGTTCTTCATAAACGGATAGAGTATCTCTAACACCACGCCCTACTTTTGAGCTCCTGTCAAAATTCGGATCATTTTCAATGAATTGATCCATTATTTCAGTTATGGTAAACAAACTCCTTTTTACAAACGCCATCGAAAGTTCTTTTTGCTCTTCTTCTGAATCACTGCTGTCAACATTTTTGTTTTCTTCTTGTTCAGTTAATTCCTCGAGCTCATCATTAGAAAGACTAGCCGCTGCTTCTTGAATTATTTCTTCGACATCTTCCACATTTACCCCTTCAAAACCGGTTTGCTTCGTTAATTTCACTATCTCTTCCACTATTTCATCCACATCGACAGAGTGTCCAACGTCATCGCTCTTACTTAAATGCGGCCAAATATTCTTCCTTACTCCTTTCAAAGATCTTTCTGTTACCTCATTCCAAGAAAGGCCTATGTTTTCTACAGCATCCACGGTGTTGTAGTTTTTCCAAAATTCTCTTATGGACTGGTTCTCTTCTCCGTCTGTTTTTTCAAACATTTGCTTAAAGGTTCGCCGCAAGTAATAAGCCTTACAATTTGATATAACGCCTTGGTCCATTGGTTGAATTAAGGCAGTTGTGTTAGGCGGCAAGAAAACCACTTCGACTGGAATGCATGTTGTTAAGTCTGATAAATTTGTTGGGTGGCTTGGAGCATTATCAATTAACAGAAGTGCTTTTTGTTCAAGTTTTTTTAATTTCGCAATAACGTTTAACAGACGGGAAGAAATGTTCAGTGAACCAATCCTGGAAAATTTTCGCAGTTATCCATGATTTTCTATTAGTCACCCAAATTACAGGTAAAGTTGATTTAGATATGCCTTTCATCGCTCTTGGGTTTTTGGAATGGTAAATTAGTAATGGTTTTAATTTAAAATCTCCGCTTGCGTTACCACCTAGTAGAAGGGTTAAGCGATCTTTTGCAGCTTTAAATCCTGGTGCCCGTTTCTCTTCACGGGATAGAAATGTTCGTTTCGGCATTCTTTTCCAAAACAAGCCTGTTTCATCAACATTAAAAACCAATTCTGGAGGATAGTTTCCTTCTTCAATTACTTTTTTTCATATCACTGGAAATTCAGCCGCCGATTTTGTATCACCACTTGCTGCTTCTCCTGTAATCTTTATGTTGTGAAGGTTATTTCGATGTTTAAATCTATTAAACCATCCTCGACTAGCAACGAAAGTTTCACTTTTGTCAATTGTCTCAGCCTGAATGTAATTAAAAATTCTTCTAGCTTTTTCCATTATGATAGATTGGCTTAATGGCATATTGAGGTCAATTTCGTCGTCAATCCATATAGACAGTCGTTTTTTCATTTCCTCTATGATATTATTTCTAGAACGGGTAATTCTAGTTGCAGAGCTTGACGTAGTTGCAGTTGCCGATGACAGTATTTTTTCTTTATTCTTCATGATGGTCCTTATTGTTGAAGTTGGCAAATTCAATGAAGCACTAATTAGAGTTTGACGTTCACCAGAATCTAATCTTCTAATCACTTCCATTTTAGTTTTGAGTGAAATGCTTTTTCTGGTTGCTTTCTTTTCTTTTTCATTATCACCCATAGTAAAAAACTAAAGATCAAAATATTTGACACTGTAATATAGTATTAAATATGTAAATTAATACCTACTTACAATAATGTCAACAAATGTTTCCAATAATAAAAATATGTCTGTACAATACCGCACCAAAAAAGAAATACAAGTACACTCTTTCGGATATGTATTAGAAACCTATCGCTGCATAATATTTCGGGGAATCCCCGGGTTGAAATAAAAGAGCGCTAAACTGAAACAGCGCTAAACGAAACAGCGTTAAGCGGGGTCTTACTGTATATGAATATGTGTCAAACAAGTTAGAATGTGTCATATTTATTATATATGAATATGTGTCAAACGAGTTAGAATATGTGTCATATTCATTATATATGTGTGTATTTATTATATATAAATATGTGTCACACGAATTAGATTATGTGTCATATTCATTCATTAATATAAATAACTGGCCAATTGGTCTCTCTGTTTAGAATAGAAATTATTTAATTCACAGATTTATTGCCTCAAAAACAGTTTTATCAATGTGTTTTCACATTTCAATACGAAAAATCTTTTATTTAGAATGATTTCCAGCAAGCAAATCAATAGTCTTTTTTTGACGCACATAGTGATTCTTTTTTTAAATTTCAAATGCAATAACGTCCTTCGAACTAAGACATTCCTAATTTCCTGTAGCCTCGCATCAGCATTTCGTTCATTTTCTTAGAAATCCGTGTAACTAGAGACAGGAAGGGAGATGTTCACTTCCGGTTTTCAAACTGGATTCCCTGCATCACGTGACATCAACCGGAAATGTAGCACTACTAGGCTGTTGCCAGAGGAAATGTGGAATTGCGAAATGGCACCGGCTAAAAATCTCCCGGATTATTTATCGGTGAATATTTGCTAATAAATATCAGAGAGAATATTTCGATTTTTTTCCCATGTTCCTAAGATTAAAAAGATTCTTCACAAGTCTTTTTTTTTTTCTCTACGGCATTACTTTATTTTTAAAGGAGTTATCTACCTAATTACCGGATTAATTAGTTGAGATATTGTAAAGCGGAGAAGATAAGTTTAATATAAAAAGTACTTTTCATTTAATCAAGTCTGTCCAGATTCTTCGAAAATTTGTTTTAAAATTATGCACGGTAATAGTATGGATTACCTATTATTAGTAGTACGTATTTTTTGCTGTTAAGTGAACAAAATTACGAGGATTACCGTCCCAAAATAACCTTAGTGTTGCTTTACAACAGGACGTTAATATAACTTAACTTACTATAAAGTGAAAGTCAAGTGTTCATAAAGCTGAAATTTCTTTAAAGCACATTAAATAAATACTTATAGCCCTTATTACCATAGTATCAAAAGTAGAACGTTAAAATCAAAGCAAAATGAAGTGTTATTTATTATGGGAAACAACTTTTTTAAATCTAGTGAAATTGCGATAATTTTTGGGAACGTTCTTGTAGATGCAAAATATATCTTTGTTCTTATTTATAATTGATGAAAGAAATTTAAAGCGATTCTTTGTCCAGACTTTATTTTAAATAAAATGACAAGATTATTTGAATTATTTAAAACTACGTTAAATTTAATATCAAAATACATTCCAAGACAATTCTTTTTAAAATAAAGTAGTTATATCGCTTATATTCTTCTTTCACATCGAAATTCGGAAAGAAAGAATATAGAATTCACGTTCATTCTTCATTCATTTTCGAGACGTAAGGGTTATAAGTCGCGTGGTAAAAAAGTTACTCTGCTTGTAATGAATAATAAAGCTAGGCCTTCTGGTACTTAGGCTTGAGATTGCTAGCTGGATTGTGATTACGAGATGAATTGTGAGCCGGAGCCTGTTTATTAAGGGTTCCTGTGCTACAAAACTACACTCGAATGAATTTTTTTCAATTTTCTCATCTATATAAATAAAAATGAATGTTTGTCTCTCATGCCTTCCTAAACCGTTCATCCGATGGCGATGAAACTGGATCAGCTGATTGCTTACACCTACGGGATGGTGAGAGGGAGAGTACAATTATCAAAAATTACATTTTAAAAATTAGAATCTCAACCACATCTATTGACCAAGGATTAACGTCCAAATAACTCATCGAGGAGACACAATAGATTCCGTAGAAATGCTAAATATAAATGAAAGGTTAATATTTTGTATCTATATGATGCAAATGTCATGCAAGTCATTCTCAAGGGTAACAACCTTATGACAGATGATGCGAGTGTTGGGCTGACCAAACCCTGGGAGCTTTCTATTTTAATCAAACTTTAGCTTTTTTCGCGTTAACCACTTGAAATATTGCAGTACAAATAATTTTGCACTATCTTAGTTTTCAAAAATTATCTTTTTGGCTATATTAACGGTTTAATGGTATAAATATGTTTTTTATGTTGAATCCATTTTAAAAGAAAATATTTTAATCACATTTTCTGAAATCAAATTTGAGAATTCTGAATAAATATGAAACGAATCACGAGATGCAATACATAGCTTCTTTCATTACTGTTTGGAGAGAGCACCAAGTTTTACAATTCTAAAAGAATACATAAACCTAATATATAAAAAATGATATTTGTTCGTATTTTATGTACTGTCATACCGTTCATCCTGTTTCGATAAAACATTGCAAAATGATTGATTGATTGCACTTCATATTTTTTTTCTTTCCAGCTGCCCAAACTTACCGGGTACCAGCAAGTATATTCATAAAATGGAAAAGAAATAATCACCACTTGATCGTATTAACAAATTCTCAACCAGAAACAACAGAGAAGAACAAAAGATTTTAGAAAAATAATTTCACTAGAGGTTTTAGCTTCATCGGACGAATTGCAGTTTATGATTGTTTTCCGTGTCTTTAATCGACTTTTCAACATCCATGAGTATCAGTTTGAAATGAATGTCACAAATAACAGCTTTGGCCATACTGCGCAAAAATCATCAAAACTGCGACATCCTTAATTAATCATCACAGTAAGTGGATCATAAAAATTGAAGATAAAAACTGACAACAGACGAAGCTCACTTCCCTGATGGAGTGTGAATCCAGTGTCTTCGACCTCCCTCAGATGACCGGAAATGGGATGGGAGAATCATGTTTTACCTTCCAATTCCATAATTCGATTGGAATCAATATCACTCCCCATTCTCATCTAAATTCCTGAGCAGTGCACCGGAGTGCAGTTAATGGAAAACGACGACGTTTCATAGAAGCAGCCACCGTTGCATGTAATATCATCCGAGCTTATTATGGACACGATTCATTGCCCTGCACTTAAGTCCAATGGAATCTTCCTCTCAACTTGAGGTCGAATGGCGCATTAGTGCTTCGAATGATGACATTTTGGAATTGCGGGATTATGAGATTTAGTTATAGATTTCGGAAGCTAGTTCAATAGTATTGGGGAAGACTAATCTTTTCTTAATTACCTGCATTTTGTTACGTATCGTTATATTAAACATTAGCTCATACACAATTCACTCCATTTCTTTTATTTGCCGCACTGTTTGTATATCTTTCTCCACAGGGGCAGTTTGTTACATATCGTTATATCAAACACTCTCCATTCCATTTCTTTTATTTGAAACTATTCACTTGTATATCTCTCATCACAGTTGCAGTTTGTTACATAACGTTATATCAAACACTCTCCACTACATATCTTTTATCCACCAGTATCGTTTGTTTATCTTTATTCACAGTTGCAGTTTGATACATATTATTATATCAAACCCTCTCCACTCCATTTCTTTTGTTTATCTTTCTTCACAGTTGCAGTTTGTCGCATGTCATTACATCAAACACTAGCTTAAACTCTCCACTCCATTTCTTTTGTCTGCCACTATCGCTTGTGTATCTTTCTCCATAGTTGCAGTTTGTAACATATCATTACATTAAACACTATCTCAAACACTCTCCACTCCATTTCTTTTATTTGCCACGATCGTCTGTATATCTTTCATCATAGTTACAGTTTGTTACGTATCATTATATCAAACACTCTAAACTCCATTTCTTTTAATTGAAACTATTCGCTTGTATACCTCTCATCACAGTTGCTGTTTGTTACATATCGTTATATTAAACACTCTCCACTCCATTTTTTATTTTTGCCACTGCCATTTGTATATCTCTCTTCATAGTTGCAGTTTGTTACATATCGTAATATCAAATCCTCTCCACTCCATTTCTTTTTTTTGTCACTATCGTTTGTACATCGTTTTTCCCAGTTGCAGTTTGTTGCATGTCATTACATCAAACGCTAGCTCAAACACTCTCCACTCCATTTCTTTTATCCACCACTATCGTTTGTTTATCTTTCTTCAAGGTTGCCGTTTGTTACATATTGTTAGATACGACAAAAAATACACCGTATTAATGTCCCTTCATCCCTTTATTACTACGAAAAGCAAAGCTACCTAGAAGAAATTACACAACAACAACAACGATACGATACAAACAATACGACACGATACAAATTATTACAGTTGCCAAAACAAAATACAGAAAAGTTGAACAAACAAATAATGAATAGATTAATTCCACATACTCCCACCTTTGATAAACGGGCTTTATCAAACATTAAACAAATTTAAAGTTTATAATCTGCAAGTCTAGAAGGAAGTTTCCTCTCTCTACCACTTTTTGTGGAAGCTAGTTTCTGCAGTTTCTTCTGTAGAGCAATTTCAGGTTCATTAGAGTTTACTTCCAGACACTGTTCGCCAGCGTAATCCGCACCAGTACTCCCTGATTCGACTTCTTCCACTCTCCCAGCTGAAGATTTGATCTCGAGTGGGATCAATCGCTGGACAGGTCGTAGAAACTCACCAGTACTTGTTTTGACTTTTGCCACTCGGATATGACCGTATTTTCCAGGAAAAGTAGAAATGATACGTCCCATCGGCCAAAAAGTTCTTTTGATGTCTTCCTTTTCAACTAAGACTATTTCCCAGATTTCCAAAGACCGGTAGTTTTTATTAGACTTGTTTAAAATGAGTTGACCAAGATACTCTGATCTAAATCTTTTCCTTAAGTCTCCTCTCAGTTTTTGCAGGTATCGCAATCTTTTTGAGAGACTAATTTTATCTAGGTGGTCCAAATCAGGGACTCCCACCGTCTGAATGTCTTGTAGAAACATAGCTGGAGTTATAGAAAGCAGATCAGCCGAGTCTTCGGAAATATAGGTTAAAGGACGTGAATTTATCACTGATTCACTATCACAAAGTAAAGTAATCAATTCTTCATAAGAAAAGCAAGCATTGCCTGGGACACGTCTTAGAAGTTTCTTGACAGTTTGCACTAAGCGTTCCCAAAATCCGCCCCACCAAGGTGCGGAAGGGGGATTAAATTTCCAATCTATGCCTTTTGCAGAGGCCTCTCTTTGAATCAGGATAGCATCGAAGGTTTTAAGCAAGTTACAAGAACCAACGAAATTAGTACCGTTATCACTGTACACAATTTTTGGACGTCCACGGCGAGCAATGAATCTTCGAAAACTTAGCAAAAAAGCTTCTGTAGATAATGATTGGATCAGTTCAAGGTGCACAGCCCGGAATACCGCACAAGTGTATAACACAATCCAACTCTTTTCTCCATCCCGAAGTGTGAGGGGTCCAGCAAGATCCACACCGACGATCTCAAACACAGAAGCATCTCGAACTCTGTCCTCTGACAACGGAACAGGAGGCGTTGACAAAGACTTTGCTTCATGCCTTCGACATCGTACACACTGCGAGATCACTTTGCGTACTGTTTTCTTTGCATTAATTATCCAGTACTTCCCTCGCAAGTGCAATAGCAAACTGTTTGATCCACAATGTAAATTTGTAACATGCTGTTCGTGAATTAGCAGTCTCATCAATTTGTGTTGGCTTGGTAGCAAAGTAGGAGTTTTAAAATCATCCAAGTCATCTCTCTCAGTGAGTTTTGTCTAAACTCGAAGCAATCCGGACTCATCTTTGAAGAAAGAAATATTAAGATGTTTTAAATAATCTTCAGCAAATGATTCAGTTTGCACAATGTTGATTATTTTCCTTTCAGCTTTATCCATTTCTTTAAATGTTAGTTCCCCCTTAAGTCGCTCTGGCTTTGATCTCGAAATATTGTGAAGAAATCTTTGTATCCACGCAACCGTTCTTACAATTTTCTTGTAGCTTTAAAAGTAAGACAAAAGCCATGCAACCGATGTTCCATCGACAAAGCTTACAGCTGTAATTTTCTTTTCCATGAGAATATCTTCATTAAATGATGGCTGAGACAGTGGCCATTCTTCCACGTCTTTTCTGAGCCATTCAGGGCCCTCCCACCATCGATATTTAATCAACTTCTTGACAGAGCACCCTCGTGAAGGTAGATATGCTGGATTGCTTATTCCAGGGACATGTCTCCAGTCATTCCCATTGGAAAGTTTTCTAATTTCCTCCACTCGGTTTTTTACAAAAACATTCCATGGTTCATCATGCTGAATCCAGTATAAGGCAGTTGAGGAATCAGTCCAATAGTATTCTTTTCCAATCTTGATTCCTAAATTCTTCTTCACAAATGAAGTTAGCCTAGTTCCTATAAGGCAGGCAAGTAGTTCAAGTCTCGGAATTGTTATTTTATGCAAAGGAGACACCCTTGATTTGGCCTGAAGTAGTTGTATTTCAGTTTCCGCTCCATTTGAAGATCTTAGAAAAATAGCAGTAGCATATGAAGACATTGAAGCATCACAAAAAATGTGAAGTGCATATAAATGCGCTCCGTCCAATGTTGCCATTCTGGGTATACGTAATGTTGAAAACAAAGGCAGGTCTCTCATCCACTTCAAGAATTCCTTCTTTCCTTCCTCAGGTAATTCAATAACACAAGTTAATTTAGCCTTCCAGCTCTTCTGCAGTTATAACTTTGGGAGCAGCGTGAAAGGACAGCTAAACCCAATTGGATCAAATACTCTTTGTGCTATCGATAGAACATTTCTTCTAGTTACAGGAAGATCACCTAAACTTATATTCTTTATGTCGCAAAACAATGCATCTTCGACTTTGTCCCACAGAAGTCCTAAAACTTTTGTCGGTTCTGACTCTTGAGGGATCTGATTAAAATGTGAGTGTTCCCAACATCTCAAATCAAATTTAGCTTCAGCCATGATAGTCGTTGCCTTTTGGATAAAGGCGTACAGCTCTTCTTCAGAATCGACGGATGTCACACAATTATCGACATAAAAGGATGATCTCAGTTTATCGACAATTTCTTTGCCTTCATTGCAATGTCTCAAATGAAAATCCATGACAGCAGCAAGAAGAAATGGACTGCAATTAACTCCAAAAACAACACGACAATGTCGAAATATCTTCACTTCTTTTTGTTGTTTGTCTCGCCACCAAAGGAAACGTAAGCAATCTTGGTCTTCTTCTCGAACAGAAATTTGAAGAAAAGCAGCTTTAATATCAGCAATTACGCCAAAACTTTTCTCTCTGAACTTAAGAAAGACAAAGGGATCAATTCCAGCAAGTTAGATCCTTTGGCTAAACAATCATTGAGAGAAGGGCGTCCTTTTGTCCGAAAAGAGGCATCAAAAACTGGCCTCAAAGCAGTTGTAGAATTCTCTTTGAACACACCTCTGTGAGGAAGATATTGTCCCTTTGAACTCGATTTTGATGCAGACAGTTCTTCTATTACACCATCATTTATCCATTTTTCAAAAACTGTATTATAATCTTCGAATTTTCCAGAAGTATTCAACTTAGTTGTTTTGGATTTCAACCTCTTTATAACATCATCTTGATTGTCAAAAATTTCTTCGCGATCTCGAATCCAAGGTAGACTTATCTCATATCTTCCCTCCTGATTTCTATGTACTGTGTCTTCAAAATGTTCCAACACAGTCTTCTCTATCTCAGCGCTTGTCTTATCTTCACATGAATTTGATATTCCCATTGCTTCCAATCTCCACAAATCGGTTATACTGTTGATATTTAAAAGAGACGAAACAATAGCATTGGTTGACTTGCTTTCAGCATTAGAATGAGTTTTCCCCATCAGAATCCATCCGAGGGTAGTTTCAATGGCTACTAATCCAGAAATTAGTTTTTCAATTCTCCCAGAGTAAATGTTTCCTGCGAAATCTGCACCTATCAATAATTCAATGACTGGCTTGTTCTGATTCACATCTGTGATGATGATGCCCTTTTCATGCAATTCTTTCATCCAATGTCCCCTCGAAAGACGAGGTATTGTTCCACAAATGATCGGTTGATCCAGCACTTGAACTTCACAGGAATAATTCGAATTTAAATTTCGAACCTTTATTGTATAACGTTTGTGTTCTACACATGTTGTTGCACCTCCAAAGAAGACGTGAGTCATACTCTGAGTCAAACTAGATTTCAACCTCAATTCACTTGCCATGCTTTTCAGTATATAGGAGCACTGGGATCCAGTATCTATAAGTGCTCGCACAATTCTCCGACGGCCACTACCTTCAATCTCTACTAACAATGACTGAAGTAGAACTTCGCCTGAATCGCAGGTGTAAGATAACGAGCTGCTTACTTCTTCCGTTTGAGCCTGGAGACTCTCTTTTGAAATTTTTTTTACATCAGGGCACAAAATGACGGAATGTTTCTTGCTGCAACATAAGCAACGTACATTAGTTCTGCAAAATTTTGATCTATGGCCGATCTTTAAACAGCAAAAACAACCCTTTTTATTTTTCACAGTTTCAATTCTTTCAGTCAGAGGCATCTTCTGTGCTTTATAACAGTCCTTGCTTTGATGGGATTTATCACAGAATAAGTATACTTCTTTCTTAAATTCATTTGCACCAGAAACAAGATCATTAGTAGTAGGTATCGAGTATTCACAATCTCTTATTTTCTTTCTCGTAATCGATTCAGACTGTTTAATTCCAGCTTTAGCAAGAGAAATGCGCTCTTCACCTTCCACTTCGGTTTTCAAAAACAGAAGTAGCTGAGAAAGTCTATTGTTGTATGATTTATCTTCATTTAGTAAAGGGTTTCTCAACCATACACGTAGCACATCTTCTGGTATGCAAGACTCAACCAAAGGAAATAACATTGCTGCATACTTGTCTGATGTCATTCCAATAGACTCTAATGAACGCAAATGTGACTCTAATTTATCATACAATTTTACAATATCAACTTTCGATTTTACACTAGTGGCATTTTTTATTACCAAACTTAAAAGCTCCCGTACATAAAATTCTATTAGCAATTTCTCTCTTCCAAATCTAGATTTTAAACTTTCCACAGCTTTCAAACAATTATCAGCAGTGAGAGGATAGCTATCAACTATTTCTTTGGCTCTAGTACCAGGAGACATACATTGAATCAAATAATTTATCGACAGGCTCCAATTGTTTATCTTCATGTATTCTGTCAAACTGACTTCAAAACGAAAGCCAATCTTTCACTTCTCCGAATTTCATAAGTTCAATTTTCGGAAGTTTCAGTTTCGTACATTCCGTATTCAACGAAACAAAACTTTGTTGAGCAATCAATTTTTCAGAAAAATGCTTAACACTAATATTTGCATAATCAAAATTTTCGGCATAATTTTCAATTGCTTTATATTCTGTACAATAAATTTCGCAATTTTCTTCTAAAAGCAATTGCAGAATTTCATCATCAATAACTTTTAAATTATTATAAGTTCTTTCCAAAGCGGAAAATTTTACTTCAACATCCTTAAAATCTGTATTTTGCGTATCAAGAAGAGACATCAAAGCCCTATAATACTTAGTAAATGAAGCCCGAAGTGGCGTACGTTTTTTAACAGCGGTATCCATTTCGAAACAAACTAGCAACTTCTAAAACAAATTAATCTTTCTTACCTTACGTTTCAGAAGAAATGCGCTTTTAATCACATGCGGTGGTCACCATTATGTTAGATACGACAAAAAATACACCGTATTAATGTCCCTTCATCCCTTTATTACTATGAAAAGCAAAGCTACCTAGAAGAAATTCGAATATATACACAACAACGATAACGATACAAACAATACGATACGATACAAATTATTACAGTTGCCAAAACAAAATACAGAAAAGTTGAACAAACAAATAATGAATAGATTAATTCCACACATATCGTTATATCACTCTCCACTCCATTTCTTTACTTTGCGAGTATCATTTGTATATCTTTCTTCAAGGTTGCAGGTTGTTACATATCGTTATGTTAAACACTGTCTATTCCATTTCTTTTATTTGCCACTATCGCTTGTATATCTTTCTTCACAGATGCAGGTTGTTACATATCGTTATATTAAACACTCTCCACTCCATTTTTTATAATTGCCGCTATCGCTTGTACATCTTTCTTCATAGTTGCAGTTTGTTACACGTCGTTATATTAAACACTCTCATACTGTCGATCAACAGGATGATACCAAAGAAACTGTACCGGGACGTTTAAAGTCATCATCATAGACTGACTCAACACTTAACATCACACCTCCGTTTCTAGAGCTCATGTGGCCCCTTTCCGGTTTGGTATAGATGTAGGTGGACTTTATTAAACAAAAAAAAGTACGCAACAATCAATGGGAAAGTTACAGATAAATTAACAAAATACATATAAATGCAACATAAAAAGAAATGATAAATGCTGGACCAAAAAAACATCTTGAGTACATGAAACTGGATGAATAAACATAGTAATATACAGTATGAATCTTTCAATATCTCTGACGTACTTTCATAATCCTACGAATTATTTTTCTTTGGTGGAATTCGATGCATGGACTTTATTAAACAAAACAAAGTACACAACCATCAATAGGAAAGATGCAGACAAACGACAAAATACATATTAATAAACATCGCTTGTGTGTCTTTCTTCTACGCTCGAAGTAAATGCATTCACGACTTTTTTCTTCAATCAAATGGCTAAATAAGAAAACCGATCTGATATTGTGGAAATTAATTTAGTTTATGCCACATGCTGCAGTTCAAGTCAGCGTATTAATATTTCACTTTAAAGATCTTCGTGGAAATTTCAGCCCTGATTCACAGTTTTGATACAAATGCCACGGGGGCCAACAGGTATTATTTTAAATATTGCATAAGACTTATCAGTATTCGGAAGATTATAAAATATTGTTGAGTACCGAATTATATAACACAATATTTGCCGAATATATACCGAATTATATAACACAATGACATCTTACACAAGTATATCTATACAGAACACGCAGACATAGTTATAAAACTCAGAGAAAAAATAGTAATATGCAAATAATAAAAATCTCCAGTTTTCAAGACTAAATATTTCGACATATTTATAGAAAACAGTGAATCATTAATCATTTTAAGCTTCTTTTCAGTCAACAATTATCAAATATCTCATAAAGTGATTACAGAAGAGTCGTTTTGGACTTTACAAATGACAAATGACATTAATTTTAGAAGAAATTCACATTTTTAATCAATTTAAATGTCACATTCAATCCATACAAATTGCAAGTAGAGTAACCATTTATTTGTTCAAGCTCACAAAATCGTTCGTCGCACAGAATATCTACATTGTCACCCTCTATTCAATACTTAGTCGCACAGCAGATATGTATACATATGTATGTGTATAAATAAGTATGTATATCTGATTTTCAATCGTTAATAGTAGTTAAAATGTAATACAATTAATTATACTGTATTACATTGTAATTAATATATATAAACATACATTAATGTAAGTATATATTAATTATAATAATATATACATTCATTACTATATGTATATATCATCATAATTAATATTTATACATACATTGTCTGTATAATCACATTTTCAAACGTTAGTCGCACAGCAGATATACATACATATGTATGCATATAAATATGTATGTATGATTTTCAATCGTTAATAATTATTAAAATAACGCAACACAATTATAATGTATTACATTATAATTAATATATACATATATTAATGTATATATATATTTATTATAATATATACATACATTAATATATTACATTATAATTAATATATACATACACTGTCTGTATAATCATATTTTCAATCGTTAATAATTGTTAAAATAATGTAATACAATTAATTATATTATATTAAATTATATATATATATATATATATATATATACATAAAATTATAATAATATATACATGCATACATTAATGTATGTATATATTCATTATAATAATATATGCATACATTACTCTACGTGTATATTAATTAAGATGATATATACATACATTGTCTGTATTATCTCATTTTCAATCGTTAGTCGCACAGCTGATCCACATTAAAGTCACGCTTTAGTGTGACTTCAATGCTCTCCAATCAATAGCGGCTGATTTTTAGCGGCATTTAAAACACCAAAGAATTACTAATTAGAGTGAGAGAGCGGTTGCTATTGGCAACCAGATAATTATTAATGACTCCCTCTGAAAAGTGGAAAACTATTTTAGAAATTTTGAATGAGATTTTCATCGCATTTCCTTTTAATGCAATGAGGTTTATTTATTTAAAATTCTTTTCATACGAATACTTAATTAGTAGGTGATTTGAAACAGACATCTTTTTGAGATTTGTTAATTAATGTCTAATTATCGCAAAAACTAAAGATTTGTTAATTAATCTCTAATTATCGAGCAGAATGTGAATAGGATTAATTTTGGAGTAAAAAAAATTGTAATTAGAGAGTAAATTGTGAATGCAAAAATCAATGGCAAGAATTCGAGATGAATTATCAAGGTGGTTAGATTTTTAATAAATGCTATTTTATCTTAGGCAAAAGAAATATTTTATTTTCGTTTTCTACTTATAAATTATTTGTAAATCTTCTCATTTTGCTGATTATGAATATTTTATACATATTTGCTCTGTGGGGGAGGAGTGACTCTATGTCCATTAATATATAAAAATGATAATTCATAAATGCTACCAATTAAATTGTTCAAATAGCATACTAGCTATTACCCACGACTCTGTTCGTGTGGAAATTTTAATGTATATGTACGTAAAACTATCAAATAAAAAAATTAAAGCTAACCTGAAAACGATACATTTAAAAGTATCAGTATATATGAAAAATATATAACATAAATACAGTTTAATAACAAAAACACACAACTGACGTAAAAACAATTTGTTTTCATTGTGTACCCAAAATAAAACATAACAGCAAATCAAAACCGGTCAAATCCATTTTATTTATGGATCGAGATGGAGATAGCTACTACAGTATTAAACGCATCATTTTGAGCTTTTCATTTAAATTAAAAAACAGTTGTCAACAATCACATGCGAACTTTCAACGCCAGTTGGGCTAACGCAATATAGATTAGGCATTTTTTATTTCCTTTATTCTGTTTTCTTTTCAATTAAAAGTATTTCTGGATGAATCCGAAAGATCAATCCATTCACAACATTTGATTTTGAATACATCAAACACAAAGAAAATGAATAGAATCGTTTGAACTAATGGGTCGAAATCATACTAACCTTAACCGGATTACTGTTGGAGGAAAGAATCTGAAGCCTTACTCATCTTTGGCGGGGTTTAGCCTCAGCATTTTGGCGCGAAAGTTAGTTTTGAATGAATAAAAAACGAACCTCTTGATGAACCGGAATACATAGCAGCCTATGCTCTATTCCCGACTCTAATCTCTCTCTGTGCTCAATTTCATCCCATTCCGATCAGCCGTTCTGGCGTGATGGAGTCACAAACATCCATCCATCTAAACTGTCACATTTACAATATTAGTAGAGATTGCTTTTAAATCTTGATGTACAACAAATATGTACCACACACGTGAATAGAAAAAATAGCATTACTCCTTTTTCTTTAAAAAAAAGAAAAGAAAAGAAAGAAAGGGGGAAAAAATCAGATATGTGAAATAGTTATTTTTTAGTAAAGAAAAACGCAATAGCTCGATGAACCCAGGCCGGCATTTGTTTTTTACATCAGATTTTTTATTTATTTTCTAAATAGTATTTACACACTTATTCGCTGTTAACTGTTGAACATTTTTTTCAATCAATAATCAACGCATTCCACAAACAACAAATGTACTTTACAACGAGTATACTTTAAGTATACAAGTATACTTTTAAGTATTACAACAAGTATACGAGTATACTAGTATTAATTCTATATAAAAATATATTATAACAATCGCTGTTTACAAAAAACATGCAACCAAATGAAATGAAAGCAAGATACATGAATCAAGTTTAAAGTAAGATGATTGAACGATTTTCGGACAATAGACCCGAATTTCTCTATTTTATCAAGTATAATGGTAATTTATCAGCGTTAAATTGAGGTATTTTTAAATTATATTATTCACATTAGCCATGTAAGATATTTAAAATATTTGTTGTTTTTGGAATGCATTAATTATTTACAGAGAAAATGTATAACAATCTACAACGGAGAATTATAATTTATAAAATATATATCGGTATTTCTTAATAACATTTGAATGGAGAATACAGAGGTACATTCTTTTATGAACAAACAAATTGAAAAAACCTCTTTAAATGGGATTATATAAGAGATCGGGGCAAGTATCTCAAGTATCTGCACTAATTACAACAGTGAACATGCAACGCGTACATTTAGTTATAGAAATGACCACAGAATTGCCTAGACATAAGCAACTGTGCGTACAAATCGCGTTGTAATAAGTATTGGTTGGTGCGCGGCGTGTTGCTGTCAAAAATAGAAATGAACTGGGAAATACCATTTGGAATTTGAAATCTTATTTAATTAATATTGTAAATAAGAATGATATTTATTTTCTTGTCGGCAATGAATATTTTCATTAAAATTGAAGAACATATAAAGGAGAAGCATAAATAATATTTATTCTACTTTTATTATTCTATTCTGCAAACAAATATTTATTTTTATGTATTATATTATATTTATTTTCCTATTCCCTTTATAAGTTGTATAAACAATTTCTTTTTATTAGTTTTAACTCTCTAGACAGATAAAGGTATTTTAGTTCTCAAGACAGATAAAGGTATTTTATACTAGAAACTTTGTATATAAGAAAAACTAAAGATTATACATTTATGAACAATTGCAATATTTCTTACCAGATAATAAGCATGAATTTAAGTGTAATAATGACATGATTTTTTAAAAATTCAAATTTTTCGGGAACTAATAACTGTTAAAATATATACTAAGAGCTCGAGGTAATATATACTAGGAGCGTTGAGCCGACAACAGTTTTTAAAAAGTACTTTTCAATTTTTTAAATATTTTTATTTTGCCTTTAGAATACATCTCATTTTCATAAAGACTGCACTTATAGAGGTTCTAAAATCATATCGACAATGATTATAATCAATTTAAACCATTGTTCATGTGTCTTTAGTTTATCAAACTCAACTAAATCCATCAAGCCCACAAACTGGTCTAGAAGCTTGATACGTTTATACGTTTTTCAATCCATATAAATAAAAATAGAATGCTTCTCTGTATGTCTCTTATGCGCCGCCGTACCGCTTCACCGATTCTGATAAAACTTCGACAACATATTGCTTGCACTCGCGAGAAGGTTATTGGCATAATACAATAATCAAAAGTGTTCATCTATTAACCGCCAAATAACTCGCCAAGGAGACATAACAGATTCAGTTAACATGCTAAATTCAAACTACACGTTAATATTTCGGAGCTATGGTACGTGAATGCAATGTGAGTCTTTCTCAGATATAACGGATTTATTAGAGAGTGCGAGAAAGTTCGAAGAGAGCCAATCCAATAGGTTTGAAATTTTAATTGAACATTTAATAAAATTTTAGAGTTTTTAGCAGTATCTTTCGAAAATATGATAGTACGAATAATCCTGCACCATCATAGTTTTCAAAAAATTATCTTTTCAACTCTATTAAAGATTTCATGGTATGAGCCTATTTTCTGCGTTGAATCCATTTTTAAAAAAAATATTTTTATAACATTTTCTAAAATCCAATTTGAGAATCTTGAACGGATATGAAACGAATCACGAGAAACAATAGTTCCTTTCATTACCCTTCTGAAAGAACACCGAGCATTACAATTCTAAAAGAACACTCAAATGTAATACACAAAAATGAATATTTGTTTGTAGTATAGAATACTAAAAATAGAATAAAAACTATTCATGCTTCTCCTTTGTATATCCTTCCATTTCTATGAATGTGCATTCATTGCCGACAAGAAAATAAACATTCTTAATGGAACGAGAGAACTGTTTCAAATTCCAAACGACGTTTCCAAAATGATTTCTCCTGCGGCAGCAACGCGCCGGATGCCAGCAGGTCATTGAAATAAATTCCAACCATTTCAAAAGAGAATATTTAAAAATGAATGATTGTATAAATTAACAGATCAAGAAATGTTGAACTAAAAGAGTTGTATTCTCAAAAAGGCTGCTTAGTAAATATAAGAAAATATTTTTTCTGTCTTATTTCCGTAATGATTTATTACTGTTCTGATTTTTATTAATTATGCAAATAATTTCATATTTTTATTATAACCATGTTACGCAAAAACAAATAACATAACAATAAATATGTGTGAATAAAAAATCAATTCAGGAAATAGTTTTTCTTATACTGGTGGGGGAAAAAAAGTGGATTTTTAAAAACAAAGCGGAGAATATCGAAAGTTCTGCTATATTATTTCTACACTTCTCCACAAATGCATGGATTCCACCAAAAATAGACTCCCATTGTTATGAAACTTCATATCTAAAAAAGGTAGAACAGAAGAGAAAATATTAAATTCTCCCACGCGGTAGAGATTATGCATTTCTTAATATTCCCTTTTCTTCTCCATCATCCATCCGGACATTTTCTTGCACCCCCCCCCCCTCAATCGGAGGCAGCCCCAGATTAGCATAATTCCCGCGCATTCGCCTTTCAAGATTAAATTCCGGAAGGCATCCCAATGACGTCACGGCCGGTCGCCATGGCAACACGAGACAACATCGAGACGCCGGGTAAATTCTATGCCCGGGAATTTTCTATGCATTTGTTTGCACAACATAATTAGAATTGAGAGGTGAGAGCAGGAATTAATGATGAAAACACAACTGGAAAAAGATTAGGGTTTTTTTATGTTTTTCTTCATATGGCAATGCCTAAAGGGTGGGGGTTGATTAAAGATTAAAAAATAATAACAAATGTGTAAGCATAATTTTTTTAGATAATTTATTTTCTTAGAGGTAATATGAGCTAGGTTGGGAAAAAAAATTTATATACTCATCTATTAATGGAGATATACCCTGACGTAAATTACGGTATATGACTACTTTCGAAGGAAAATTTTTGAAACAATGGATTTTTTAAATAAATTTTAAACTATGGTTATTAGATGTGTGTCAATTATAATCCAAACTACTGTAAATACAAAAAAAAATTATTCGATAATATAATATATTTTGAGAAATAATACAAATAATAATATAATACAAAATATTATAAATAAAAAATATTTGAAATACATTATAATTTTGAGAAAAAAGAAAACGTGTAGAAAATTTTAGTGAAATTTAACCAAAATGGTTTGCACTGTACACAAAATGGTAATGCAGCAGTCCTATTTTTCTTTGTACACAAGTTAAAGAGAGTAAGAATGAATGAAATGAACCTAAGTCTATGAAAAATCTTAATATGCAAAAAACTTAAGGATAAAAAATACACATATATGTACAATTTTTTCATGAATTTCCAATTTTGTTTTATTTTTCATTTATTTATTTTGAAATACTGGATTTTTTAAAAAGTATTTTAAACTATGGTTCTTAGATGTGTTGTCAATTGTAATACAAACTACTATAAATACAACAAAATTATTCGAAAATATAATATATTTGGAGAAATAGTGTAATTTGTAGTAAATTTTAATGAAATTGAAACAAAACGGTTTGAACTTTACAAAAATTGGCAATGCAGCCATCCAATTTTTCTTTGTACACAAGTTATAGAATATGAAGATGAATGAAATGAACCAAAATCTGAGAAACATTTTGAGATGCAAAGAAGAAATAGGCAAAAATATGCGTATAGATGCATTTTTTCCATCCATTCACAACTTCATTTTTCTACAAACACCTATAAAGGAAAAAGTATTTCACCAACAATCAAACTTTTGGTTCTTTTCATTGCAAATGTTATTTAAAACAGACGCTGCAATGTTTATGTAAGTACCTCTATTGGTTTTTAAGACACGAGCTAGGTTGGGAAAATAGGTTATATATCCATCTATTGATACGGATCTACCCTGACGCAAATTAAGGTATATGACTATTTTTCGAAGGAAGATTTTCGAAACACTGTATTTTTTTAAAAAGAATTTAAAACTATGGTTGTTAGATGTTTTGTCAATTATAACACAAAATAATATAAATACAATAAAATTATATCGACTATTCGATATTTTCTTCTGAATTTTGTTGTGTTTATTTAAAATATGGGAATTAATTTAAGGTATCAACAGCATTTTTTGAATAGTTGTTTTTTTTTTTAAATAATTTTTGGTTTTGTCAATTATAAACACTATATATATACATCAAGTTGTTTGAAAATATATTTCGAGAAATAGTGTAATTTGTAGTACATTTTAGTAAAATTGAAGCAAAAACGGCTTCGACACAAAATTGCAATGCAGCAATTCTATTTTTCTTTGTACACGAGTTACAGAATCTAATGATTAAAGAGCTGAATCAATATCTAAGAAACATTTTGAGACGCAAAGAAGTGATGGGTAAAAAATATACGTACATATGCATTTTTTCCCATAAATTTACAACTTCATTTTTTTCTGAAAACGCCTATAAGTGAAAAAGAATTTCATCTACAATAAAACTTTTGGTTCATTTCATTTCCTATGTCATTCAAATCACACGCTGCAATTTTTATGTGTATACCTCTATCAGTTTTTGAGACACGAGCTAGGTTAGAAAAAAATATGTTGTATACCCAACACTCTTTATATTGATATACCCTGACACAAATAAAGGTATATGACTGTTTTTCGAAGGAAAATTTTTGAAACACTGGATTTTTTAAAAAGAATTTTAAACTATGGTTATTAGATGTGTTGTTGATTATAATCCAAACTACTGTAAATACAATAAAATTATTCGAAAATATAATATATTTGTAGAACTAGGATAATGTGTGGTGCATTTTAATGATATTGAACCAAAATGGTTCACACTTTACACACAATGGTAATGCAGCAATCTTATTTTTCTTTGTACACAAGTTATAGAATACAATGATGAATGAAATGAACCAACATCTAACAAAAACCTTGAGATGCAAAGAAGTGATAGATAAAAATATACGTATAGATGCATTTTATCCATAAACTAATGACTTCACTTTTCTATAAACACTTATTAATGAAAAAAGCATTTAACCAACAATATAACTCTTGATTCATTTCATTGCCCATATTATTTAAAATACACGCTGACATTTTTATGTAAATACTTCCAGAAGATTTTGAGATACGTTAACGGTGCAAAGTGTTGATGAAAATGAAGTTTTGAGAAAATGGAAGACAAATTTTAGTAGAAAAGAATGTGATTCTGGTAAGCCATTCCTTTTAATAGGAAAGATAAACTGTTTTAAAAAGAGGAAAGTTTAAGCTACAAGAAATAACAATAAAAAAATACATTTGCTAATGTGGTCGATAATCAGTATTTTTAAAGTAATCGCATAGAAAGAGAGAGAAAAAAGTAATTGGACTGCATATTATCTGCTGTTTTTTGATAGTGCATTACAGTAGATGAAAGATTTGCATACGTAATTGCCCAACGTTTCCCTTTTTTTTCTTTTCAAACGACGTAATACATTGGTTCATTTGGGGGATTGCAGAGACTTTCGAGAAAAAGGCACCTTCGATAGCACTGAAGAAATAGTTATGTAAGGCATTGTTCAAACAGACATCGATGAGCGGTTTTCTTTCAGATTTATAAGACAAAAAAATTGTAAATGAAGATAACTTTTTAAAATTATTTGCTTGAACCAATGTAATTTAGAAAAAAGTACACACGTATGTATGTTATGTGTGTATGCATATATACATACATGTCAACAATCGTTATTTTCACTTCTTTCTGAATTTAATTTTGTCTAAGAGCCTAGCATCACCAATTTTCCAGTTATAATTACCATTAGCTGTTTTACATTTTTTAATGTGGGGATCACGTGATCATGAAAAATTAAGGAAGTGTTGCCATTTGAGAGGTTCGAAATTCTATCAGTGTAATGGCAGAGATGTTATGAGGCATTAATTATTATTTTTCATGTCATTCTTGAATTTACTGCTTATGTTTGGGATTCTATTTCCATTTCTTGAGCAGAATACACCACATAAGGTTAATATACTACTGGTCATATATTAACATTTTTATAATCAGTTTTCTACTTAATAACACACCAAGATGTAGATTACCATACGTTAAACCTAAGAATATTATATGACGTATTTATCCTAGATTAAATGATAGAAATGTACATTTAGGTATATGTATGACAATTCCTTCTGTACATTAGGAATTTCGTTTGATAAAATAAAGCTGTTACAAAGACTGAACTGAAAAAACTGAACACCTTACAGACCGTTTTACATATATATCAGAATCATTTCCATTTTCAAATACCCATAAATCATGATCAGTTATCATCAGAATCATTTCCCTTTCAAAGATATAGAAATCAAAATCTGTTTTCAAAGTTACTTGAACTCAGGTATCCGATGCATGAATTATTTTTTATTTTCTAGGTCTTATTTCAGGAGTGAAAAATGAGTTATTCTTAAGGAAGCGAAAGGTGAGAAAAAAACAATACATTAAAACATAAGTTTGAAATGGTAGAAAACGAATTACTAAAGAATGATGATGACGGTGTCGTGTTTTCACGGAAAGGGGGGGGGGCAGTGGCTTCTGAGGGTAAAGACCAATGAGCAGCCAGAGGTCTCACTTCTAAGCTCATGTGAAGGGGATACACACATTCGCTCGCACAACCCCCTTTCACAGGAGGGCACATTCATATAACTCACAGACAGGACACAAAACAACCATGGCCGAACCGGGACTTGAACGCGGGATCACGGGGAAGACACGCTACGTCTAGGCCATGATGCCGACAATTATTAAAGCATAATAATGTAAAATAAGAAAAAAATAATTATACATTATTATTGGTTCCTAATTTTGTTTTATTTGGTAATTCTTGCGTAAAGCCTTCCTTTATTGAGTTTAATAATTTTTGGATACAAGTAAGGAAATATAGAGTAAAAAAGCTTAGTTGCATATTATGGGTGACTTTCAATTATAAATTAAAACTCAATAATCTGCATTATTCATGACGTTTTCTCACTCTTTTAAAATGACTCAATTATTGTGAAAAATAATGCTCTATTTCATATCATACAGGCAGGACCGCCATCTAGGGGTGCGGTGGGTGCTATGAATCAGGGACCCCCACCGTGATTAGGAGTTAAAACAGTGCTCTGAGCAATAATAATGTTGTATATGCTAAAAATCTACAACCTTGTTTCCATGCGTGGTTGGCTGAGCATCGACGGACGCCTTTATGAGGCAAAGATCGCAGTGATATCTATAAGAAGGCGGGAAAAGTTCGTCTATGAATAAGGAAATTCCCGTCAGGCATGTTCAGATAGAGCGACGTGCCCAGAAGTCGAGGCTGAGGCTAGTTCAAATGGACACGCAAATCATCAGCTGTCTACTTTTGTCTATACCTAATGCATTTTTTTTTCATTCCTTTACATTGCCCGTTATTAAATATAACAAATGCGGAACACTCTTTCAGCAAATTAAAATAAAATAAAATAAAGCATTATCTTCCGTCAAGCATATGGGTGTAATGCTTAAACGCTCTTGCAATAACACTAGGCATCGAAAAAGAAATTGGAAAAATTATAATTTAACCTGAAGTAATTAATGCCATAAACAAAATCACGTATCATTAAATACATATACAAAAATCAGATTTTTTTACTTTGCTAAAATTGAGGGCCCCAAAAAGATTTCTTGCATCCGGGCCCCTTCATAAGGAAGGCCGGCTCCAGATAGAGGTAGAGACGGAAGTGAAATATATTAAGTTTTAGAAAATCTCATAATAATGCCGCTTTGAAACAAAATATTATCGAGCCTGCATAGCTGAATGGTTAGAGCGTTGACTCGTAGTCAGGAGGTCATGGTTTCGAATCCCAGTAGATTAACATTTGTTTTTCCTTCATTTCGTGTTCCAGAAGATTCTGAAGCTTTCTTTCATTCCCCAGATAAGTGCTCTGGACTTTTCTTACTGTCTCCAGAAAGGTATTCTGGAACTTTCCCTACATGTATAAAAGCTGAGGATCTCTCAGTTCAGAGTTGAGTAAATAAATGGATTTCACTCTACTTCCTGGGTCTCCTTGAGTTCTATCTACGTGACATTCTACTCTTGTAAAGAAGATTATATACTCGCCAAGGAGACACAACATATTCAGTAAAGATGCTAAATTCAAGTTAGACGTTACTTTTTCGTAGCAATTGCACGCAAATGCAATGTAAGTCTTTCTCTGGGGCAATAGTTACATTAGAGAGCGCGCGAGAAAGTTGTGGGGGAACCAATCCTATAGTTTTAAATTTTAATTAAACATTTAATAAAATGTTAGCATTTTTTGCAGTCACTTCCGAAAATTTTAGATTGCAAATAATTTTGCATTATCTTCGTTTTCAAAAAATTGTCTTTTCAACTATATTAAAGATGTTATGGTATAAACATAATTTCTACGTATAATTAATTTTAAGAGAAAATATTTTAATCGCATTTTCTAATATTGAGAATTTTGAACGAATATGAAACGAGTCACGAGATTCAATACCATTCTGACAAAACAACAACTCCACCAATGTTAATAAATCAAGGACGTCAACACATGTTTATTTAAAAGAGCAACGGCACAAAAATTTTAAATTATTTCAACTCCACAAACCAGAGCAGGAGGATAACAGTTAAACTCTACACGCCTGTATTATCCTAGCCTTTTATTTGGTTAAATTTGATGTACTATCCGAGTTTTCATTTGCAAACAATTCCATTGCGCCCAGAAGTCGAGGTTGAGGCTGGTTTAAATGAACTAGTAAATCATCAGCAATCTACTTTTG
>JAPMOQ010062750.1:240413-280103 GCA_026543055.1 Argiope trifasciata
CAGACAGAGCGGCGTCCCCAGCGCCCAGAAGTCGAGGCTGAGGCTGGGTTCCAATGGACTTGTAAATCATCAGATATCTACTTTTGTCTGTATCTTATGTAATATTTTTTTCAATCCTTCACATTGCCAGTGACTAAATACAATAACCGCTGAACCCTCTTCAGCAAATTAAAAAGAAATAAAGGATTATCTTCGGTTAAGCATAATGCTTAAATGCTCTTGCTATACTAAGTATCGAAAAAGGAATTGGTAAAATTGCAAGTTTCCTGGAGTAATAAATAGCAAAAACAGAATGACATATTATTAAATATATAATAAAATATTCGGTTTTTTTAACACTTTGGTAAAAAATTGAGGGCAACAAATTGTTTCTTGAACCAGGGCCCCTTCATAGAGAATGCCTTTTTATCCAACTTTGTCATATTTAAATGTCTCATAATTATGCATCTTGGAGCTGTGATTCTTTGCATTTTTTCAACTTTATATGTTAATATGTATGTTCTTATAGTTTGCCCCATATTTTTACCATCTTCTTGGCGCAGTTTCGCCAAGAATGCGCCAGAGAAACTGAACAAATCAACCAATCATAGAGAATGCCAGCTCTGGATAGAGGCACAGACGAAATATATTTATTGAAATGTATAAGTTATATGAAATATATTTATTATATATATATTACATGAAATATATTAAGTTTCAGAAAATATCATAATATTAATAACTCAAACACAACAACAAATTTTTATTTTAAAGAGCAACGTCACAAAATTTTAAATTATTTCAACTCCACAAACCAGAGCAGGAGGATAACAGTTAAACCCAATACACCCGCATCATCCTGAGCCTTTATGAGGTTAAATCTGGTCTCCTATCCGAGGTTCCATTCGCAAACAAAGGAAGGAGCAAGTGCTCCTACGATGAAAGCTCCTTCGGGCTTTAAGGACAAAGCCAAGATAAATGTCCGGAGACGTCCGGTAAACAAATGGCGACCTAAACGGAGTCCGGATAATGACCGTTTCCGGACACACACTAACGGTTATGCAGTCGGATTAAAGAATGCCCTTGAAGAATAATACAAATTTTCTGCACCGAAAGCATTAAAAGATGCAAAACGTGGTCTTTAATAAAAGTAAGGGGACATCAAGATTCATTTTCTTGCACAAACATGAAATTGTTTGTAAAATTGTAATAATTAGTTCTATTCTATCTTGTATAAAACCGAGTTTCATTTAATTTAGTGTCTCAATATGCGTTGGAATAGCATTATGATTTTTAACAACAAAGGCATGAATTCTCAGTATTAGTACGTGTTAGATAAAAGGGAAAAGGAATTTTTTTTTTATTAGAATGGTTGGGAATAATTAGTTCTGAGCTGTTCGATTTTCATGCAATTGCAAGCTTCGTGACATATTTATGTCGTTGATTTCTGGTTGATTTGATTCTATTGAGTGCCATTGGGAATACATTTCTGGGCCACTTTAAACCTATTTTATAATTTATATATATAATATATTTCAATCTTCAAGTGCATTTTTTCCGGCAAAGCTTATAAACAAATTAACTGAATTAAACAAATTATTAATAGATTTCATAAATAAAGCTTACAGTTAATATATTTTTATGCATCAAGTGTTTTAATTGAGAGAAATATTTTAAGGTGCATCAAAGTTTCTAATAGATGTTTATTAAAGTCACATTATAATTACTGTATACACATTATATATATATATATATATATATATATATATATATATATAATCAACCTTAAAAGCAGTAAATATTTAAAACCACTTTCCAGAATCATTAAAAATTAAACCCAAACTAATTATGTCGGAATCGAAATTAAAATTTAAATCGGAATTAAACTAAAAAAGTAAACAAAAATAAAAGTTAAATAAAATAAAATCTATTTATGAAACAAATCTAAATTAATATAATTAAGTAAACGAAACTAAAAAAATTTTTCGGATTGGAACAATTTTCAAATTTAAAAGCCTATCATTGTATTTAGTGTGCGCTAACGCAGCTTCTACTAAAATACAGATGAATGTAAATAAATGAGCAATAAAACGCAAGTAAAAAAGAATACAACATAATCAAAATTATAACCAATGGAAAAAGAGTGCTATAGATTAGAATCCTCACAGCAGAAATCTCTTATTTTCAATCCTTGCCTAAGGGTGACCGTTGAAAAAGTCTGCAGGCCGGATTCTATTTCTATTTGTTATAATTTTGATTATTTTCTATTCTTTTTTACTTGGCTTATATTGCTAAGATATATATATATTCTTTGTTCTTGCTTTCTCAATCAATAATATAATCCAAAGAAAGATTATCTAATTCATCAATAAACTTTATATTCTGAAAGTAACATTAAAGAAGTAAGTTAAAGACAGAATATTAACATTATTCGATCATTCTTGTGCTTATCCCTTAAATGATTTGCGAAACACCCAAATAATTTATATTTATTTTGGAAATATAGATGAAATTCAAATCTTACTAGTGTCAGCTTACAGATGTTGAAGAAGATACGGTTAGAAGAGTCATTAATTCAATTATGAAACTAGAACGAGCATTAGGCGGTAATCAGTAAAGATTCTAATTTCCATGATGCAACACCAGAATGGGGAATTGCAACAGCTTTTTGGAATCCCGTACGCATGCGCAATAAAGATCTCAGATGGAATTTCGACTTCGAAATAGTTGTTCTATACGATTTTCGGTAAATATTCGGAAAAACGGTAATCATGTTTTTTCGGACATATACCTATTTTACTACTAAGATTTGCTCATTTCTTTAAGATATACACCTATTTCACAACTAAGATTTGCTCATTTCTCTGTGACATATACCTATTATACTAAGATTTTCTCATTTCTTTGTGACATATACCTATTTTACCACTAAGATTTCCTCATTTCTTTGTGACATGTACTTGTTTTACTACTAAGATTTGCTCATTTCTTATTTGTCACATATGAGTATTTTACTACTAAGATTTGCTCATTTCTTATTTGTGACATATTCCTATTTTATTACTAAGATTTGCTCATTTCTTATTTGTGACATACACTTATTTTACCACTAAGATTTGCTCATTTCTTATTTGTGACATACACTTATTTTACTACTAAGATTTGCTCATTTCTTTGTGACATATACCTATTTTTCTACTAAGATTTGCTCATTCCTCTGTGACATATACCTATTTTACTATTAAGATTTGCTCATTCCTCTGTGACATACACTTATTTTACTTCTAAGATTTGCTCATTTCTCTGTGACATATACCTATTTTACTACTAATATTTGCTCATTTCTCTGTGACATATACCTCATTTCTCTGTGACATATACCCATTTCATTACTAAGATTTGCTCATTTCTCTGTGACATATACCCATTTCACTACTAAGATTTGTTCATTTCTCTGTGACATATACCCATTTCACTACTAAGATTTACTCATTCCTTTGTGACATATACCAATTTTACTACTGCTTAATTGTCTGTGATATATACCTATTTTACAACTAACATTTGCTTATTCCTTTGTTTACGATTTCGCTTTAATTTTTCTTTTTCTATAATTATTCAATTTCTGGTAAAATGGTCACAACACATCTTTTGAAATAAAAGTTATAAAATATTCATAAAAGCTGAAAAAGCAAGTTGACATTTTTGTTATTTGCTCGAAAAATTTATGAGCTGTATGTTTTGAAATAAAATTATGGAGAGCTTATTAAATCTTGCAACAATAAAATTGTTTTTTTATACAAATTTAATCAATAAATGTTTTTTTTTTCACCTTAAAAAACAAAAGCTGACTTCTCTAAAAACATCTGTGAAATCAACGATGTGGATGAAAAAGAATATGCTTTTTTAATGTTATTGCTAATCTTCAATTTACATAAATTATTTCATTTTACAACGTGCCAATTACAGTAATATAAAATAAAAAAAGGAATATTTTAAAGGAATGCCTTTAAAACACATACATAATTGCCAGCAATAAACTGGCACATAATATTTATTGTCACTTGAAATTCATCGACTATTGACAGATGTTTGCCTTTACAATAATTTGTTTTGAAACAAGTAGAAAGAATTCAAAGCTGTAATGCATGGTTTAAAAGAGGGAACATTTTTTATATCTTGTTAAAGACATTAAAAACTTTAAAAGTAATCCAAGAATTTTTATAGCCTATTCCATATTTGCTTCTGCGATCATAAATTTAAAGGTTTTGTCAGCATGTTTAAGTTGAACGTTTTAATGTTTCGTTCTCAACAGCTTTTGCCCTATGACTTTTTTTTCAGATTTCCCACAATCTGTTGTTCCATGCTCTTAGATTTCCCCTTTGTTGTTGGTTTGGATGTTGGATTTGTGTCATAAATATATATATTCATTAATACATATTCTTTTATGATAAAATTGCATGTTTTTACCTAAGGATATATTCATCATTAATGTATAAAATAGAAAAAAAAATGAAAAAGCATTTCTCTAACATAAAAAGGAATAGTTGTAATTTTTCAAAATAATTCCTTTCTTGGTTAAGACATTTAGTTTCTCCATTTTGCATATTGTCAAAAATATTTCTGTTCGCCAATACCTTCGAGTATTTTTGTTTCGCATTACACCAGCTGCTATTCGGCGCGTTGCTGCCGCCGAAAAAAATATTATAACGTGCAATCAATCAATAACTTGTCAATGTTTAATCGAAATAGGATGAACGGTAAATATAATACGAACAAATATCACTTTTTTATATATTAGGTTTGTGTATTCTTTTAAAATTGTAATACTTGGTGTTCTTTCAGAATGGTAATGAAAGAAATTATATGGTATCTCGTGATTCGTTTAATAATCGTTCAGCATTCTCAAATTTAATTTTTTAAAAAGTGCTTAAAATAGTTGCTTTTAAAATTGATTTAAACATAGAAAATATATCTATAGCATAAAATCTTCAATATTGTTGAAAAGATAATTGTTTGAAAACGAAGAGGGTGCAAAATTATTTGTACTCTAACATTTAAGGAAGTGATTGCGAAAAATGCGAAAATTTATCCTAAGATTGGTCTCCCCCAAATTTTCTCACATAATGTGTACTAAATATGCTACCTCTTCAAGTGCATAAGACCGACACTTCATTAGGTGAGCAGTTTTTTCTTGGTTTATACCAACATAACCGAATGGCAAATAAATCTGGTTACATTTTTTTCCAGAGTTGCATTAAAACTTCAAGCATTTAACAAGTATTATTATATATTATTGGTTATCCTTTAAAATATGAATATACAGTTAAAGCTTTTTATTCGAGGGTTATATGTTCCATAAATATGCCGCGAATACAGAAACCGTGAGTACGGAATGGTAATTTCTAGGGGATTATAGGGGATACGTTCCTAGGAGACAAAGTAATATATAATACACTGATGGAAAAAAAATCCCAACACCAAGAAAAATTATTGTACAGTAATGAAATTTTAGGAATATATTTGTCTAGGTAACATATTTAATTGATTAAAGTTTCAAGATCACAAGTAGAGCCATTGGCGAGAAGAGCCATTTCAAATGAGAAATGTTGGTACATTAGTAAACGGTGTAACCACCAGAATTTTGAATGCAAGCATGCAAACGTGCATACTTTGTTTCGTACAGGTGTCGGATATCAGTTTATGGGATGGAGTTCCATGCCTGTTGCACTTGAGCGGTCAATGCAGGGACTGTTAATGCTGGTTGTGGATTGTCGTCCAATGATGTCCCATACGTGCTCTATTGGAGAAAGATCTGGTGATCTAGCAGGCCAAGGCAACATGTCGACACTCTGTAGACCATGTTGGGTTGCAACAGTGGTATGAGGGCGAGCGTTATCCTGTTGGAAAATAACCCCTTGAATGCTGTTCATGAATGGCAGCACAACAGGTTGTATCACTAGACTGATGTACAAATTTGCAGTCAGGGTGCGTGGGATAACCACGAGAGTGATCCCGCTGTCATACGAAATTGCTCCCTAAACAATAACTCCAAGAGTAGGCCCTGTGTGTCTAGGCCGCAGACATGTCACTAGCAGGCGTTCACCTGGCCTCCTTCTAACCAACAAACGGCTATCACTGCGACCAAGGCAGAACCGGCTTTCATCAGAAAACACTACAGATCTCCACTCCGTCCTCCAATGAGCTCTAGCTTGACACCACTCACGTCGCAAACGGCAGTGGTTTGGAGTCAGTGGAATGCACTGTACAGGGCGTCCGGCTCGGAGCTGTCCTTGAAGTAACCGATTTGTAACAGTTCGTTTTGTCACTGTAGCGCCAACTGCAGCTCGAATTTCAGCTGCAGACGCAGTACGATTAGCCACAGCCATACGCCGAATACGACGGTCTTTCCTCTCAGTAGTACCACGTGGCCGCCCGGAACCTGGTCTTCTTGTGGCAGTACCTTCCCTTGACCACTGCCGCCAATACTCATGCGCAGTGGATACATTCCTGCGAAGTCTTTCAGCAATATCGCAAAAAGAAAACCCACCTTGTCGTAGCCCTACAACATGACCTCGTTCAAACTCAGTGAGCTGTTGATAATGGCTTCTTCGTCTTCTCAGAGGCATCCTTGACTAACATTAACCCACTACGTCAAATCTCAACTGTAAATAACGATCACGAACCTTGCAGCGCTTATTTAAAGCAAACCTCATTTGCATGTTCATAGTGTGCTACTAGCGCCACACTTACGCGCGTAGCTCAAAATTTGACTCGACATCATCTTTCAGATGTATAAACACGCCTACCAAATTTCGTTTATTTAGCACAGCTCCTTCCTAGTGTTGGGATTTTTTTTTCCATTAGTGTATAATACAAATCAATTTAATTGAAGTTTTTGAACATTTTGATTCATTATCTTGAGGCTTAGGCAATGGTTTGAAGAATTTTGTCCTTTTGTCTCGCTTGGCAGTTTTTAAAGGCTCCTTCCATTCAGACTGATACGCAGCAGTAGCATTAGTAATTTGCCTCTTAAAAATAAGACTTCGTTCCATAGACGTTCATAAAGAAATCGCAAAGCTCATTTGCCATTCTTAAACCTCCAACTAAGATTTTTTCAAATGAAATGTCACGTTCCCAGTGCTTGTTGGAGCCTCTTCTTCCATGGGCTGCGAATTTAACGTTTCCTCCAAGTCGGTTTCAGTCACATCTTCATCTTGCGATTCAAGCCATTCCTGAATGTCATTCGATTCTATCTGTTCGAGCCCATCTCGTCCTATTCCATTCGCAATTTCGGCTATGTTTGCATTTAACAACATACTTTAGACAAAGTTGTCATAAGACATATTTTACTTTTTTTATTAGTCCATTTAAAGGCATTGACAACGGATATTGGGTTGGAATCCTTTTCTTATTACTTTTTAGATCCACGAATAAAGAAATGTTTAGCCGCGAATATAGGAATTGGGTCGCATTTTTTTAATCCGCGAATAGTGAAAACGCGAATGAAGGAAGAGCGAATAAGGAGCTTTAACTGTATTATTTTTTTAAATCATAAGTTCTTTAGCTGTTATTCTTTGCCGCTTCATTTCATCTCCAGATCTCTGCATAGTCCCAATGCGGAGCAAACTCAGAATTCAAGATATATATCGAATCAAAGAAGGGAAAATCATTTATGATAGCAAGTCCCATTCAAAACTTTCCAGAACAATATTTTCCAAAAAGAACTTACAAAACTCCCATGAATTCCAGAAACAACCAAACCGATAAAAAAATGTGTAGTAAACATCTGTAAAAGCCAGTTCGGAAACAAAGCAAGAACAGGGAAGACGAAAAAATCCACCGTTTAAGTGTTCGTATCCGTCACCAACTCGCGTAATTTATTCCATTTTACGACTACCCTCGGTGGCGGTTAGAGCGGAAGAGGAATAGAACACTCGAAGGCCGACTTTTCATCCATCTTTTCAAGTGGCAGCCAATGAAGTGGCATAACATGCCGATGACATCATGTTTATCGGCATCGTCATTCACTGGCCACTTTAAAATCAGCTGCTCAGACGATAATATTTCCAGAAAATACTTTGTTGGAATAGTTTCTAAAAACAACTTTGCACCGAAAAAGGGATTTTTGTTTTCTTTTTGAGGTCTTAAATGCTGGAGGTAAATATCCGCACTCTTCCTAAATATTTTGCAATTCTTTCCAACTTTTATAAATTCTTGACAGCACGTCAGGTTAAGTTGTCTTAATATTTAACCAGGAGGCAATTTCGTTTTGCTATTGTTTTAGTTTATTCAACGAAACGTTTCTTATGAACTACGATCATTGTTTTGCGGCCTTAAATGCTGGAGGTAATATCCGCACTCTACATAAATGTTTTGCAATTTGTTCCAACTTTTATAAATTCTTGACAACACGTCAGGTAAGTTGTTTTCATATTTGACCAGAAGAAAATTTCGTTTCGCTGTTGTTTTAATTTATTCGAGTTAGTTTATTTAGTAGTTTTTGTTGTACATCTTTTGCATCTCTATTTGTTTTGAAGCTTTTATAAAAGGTTGTTGTGAGGCGTAGACTGTAAATGTCTTATCACACGGTGAAATTTCGCCAGCTCTTTTCCGTTTCTACCCTCAAAATCCGGTCAAGCAAATTTCATAATCGACAGTCTATTCTAACCAGCTCGAAAATGTAGTCGGAAATATTGTCCGCAAACAAAATTCAACCAATCGTATGAAACTTTGAGGTGACGTCACTTTCGTTGTCGTTTGTTGACGGAAAGTGCCGAAGATATTTTGCTGTGTGATAAGGCCTTAAATGTCTTTGGAGTCTATCAAATAAACAATACGACTCCAAAGTTGGAGACAAACAGCAATAACAAATTGCAAACGAATAAACACGTTGAATGTCACGGCATTTTAAAGAAATTTGTCCTAAAATGTCACTAAGTAATTTGAACTCATTTTTATAATTATTTTTGTTCGTTTTTTAATGAATTCAGATATGATCGCTTATCCCTTGCGATTCTAGATTAATTCAGATATGATTGCTTATCCCTTGCGATTCTAGATTAATTCAGATATGATTGCTTTAAATACGTACAAAAATCTATCTAAAAAACTACTGCATTTTTATACTTTTTTTTTCCCTTTCGAAATATTTATGCTTACAATGTTGACATTTAAAGTTTTTTTAAGACGTTCTTGTTATTTTTTTATACTTAATCTCAAAAATAATACATCCTTAAACATTTTCCGAACTTATTACAGTTTCTTTTAACAATTATTCCACCAAATACAGAATTCAATAAAAATATATATACATATAGTTGAAAATATTTAAAAGTTTCAATAGCTTTGATATAAAACAATTCAAAATTTGGGATCATTAGAAAGACCCAAAGAGTGTTCTGACTCAAAATTACTTCGCAGGTTTGTTTCTGACCCAGAAAATGAATCACAAGAACAAAAATTAACGGTTCACTTTCAGAAAGACTGTTTTAAAGTTCTGCCCTCCGTTCTGTGAATAAATTAACTGGAAATGGAAGGTAACTAGTACGTTACTTATTTGGAAAGGAAGCCACTGAAACTGCTTCTGAGCTAGGAACCAACTAGAGGAAGGTGTTAGAATGTTGACTTGAAGCGAAGTGAAGAAATTGCTTTATCACGTGCGCGCTCACGTTTGATTATTTCTGTGATTAGTTCTAGTTAATGAATTGTAAGGGGCGTGAATTAATATTCTGCAGATATTTCACATGATTTACAAACGTAGTTTTTAAAACCAATTTATTTTTACACTCATTTATTTCAATGATTTCATTTATTCAGAAAAGGAATTTTTGAAAACTAGCTTTCAGTTCTTTCTAAAAGTTTGATTTCTTAAGTTCTCGGCAGTCGTGAGTTCTCGATGACATTACGAGTATTTTTGACAAATTTTAAAAGAATATATTTTAATTACATTATTTAACATTGAACTTGAGAATTCTGAACGAATATGAAATGAATCGAGCTATAAATAGCTTCTTTCATTGCCTTTCTGACCTTCTTTACAATTCTAAATATAACAAACCTAACATATAAAAATGAATATTTGTTTGTTCGTATTTTATGTACCGTTCATCCCATTCCGATCAAACATTGCCAAATGACGGATTGATTGCACTTAATAACATTTCTTTCGATGGCAGCAACGCACCGAGTACTAGTTGTACTTATACAATTTTTTGTGTATATGTAACATAAATAATTTATTGTTTCTTTTAGTCGAGATTTCTCAACATACAGGAATTACAAAATATATAGATTTTTTTACCTTATCAAATGAGGAAAATAGAAAAAAAATGTATTTCCTGTAAAAGAAAAATTGAATTACTGTTTGAGGAAAAAAGGGTTCTTTTTAGAGATGTTCGAATATTATCCGAAAAGTTTCGGGGAAAAAAAATCAAAACTATTTGTGCCCTTGAAAAACACTAGCTTTGGTTTGTTTGATAACAGCTAGGTCTGAAGTAAACTAAAATGCTAAATTCTAAAACTGTTCACAAGTTTTCCTTTTTCCAGAGATAGACATTAGAAATATCAAAGGGTCTGGCGATAAGAGACCAGTCATTATAATCATGCCTGAAACGAGAGATTATGTGGCCAACTACACACGACTGGGCCGCGGTTGCCTGGTTGGTAGAGGGCCAGTCTTGAAACCGAAAGGTCTAGAGCAGGGGTGGCGAACGTGCGGCCTTAAGGCTACATGTGGCCTTTTCTTGCCCAAGTTGTGACCTTTTCATAAATTAAAAATTATAAAAATATAAAAAACCTATACAACTAAAAAATCAGTTGATCAATTCCCCCATTGATTCAAATTACTATCGGCCATCTTTAGCAAATGCAGCTGCTTTACCTCGTAGACCGCAGTAGTCGCAACAGGAAGTGATGACAGAATTCATGACGTCACTCACTTCTCGTAGTGCTGTGGCAGCACACTTCGGTGTATAAAAAACGATCCTCGCAGTTGCATAAAGGAACGCAGCCAAGTAACGTCGAGGCAACGCCGGTGTATAACTGTATCGACTTTACTAAATGTTGTTTATTTTTGAATAAGGTCAGTTGTAAGATTTTCATATCTCCTTTAATTTTAGAATCATGTCTAAAAAACAATAAAGGACTCTAAAGGGCGAGAATCCATTATTTAATAAAGAATGGGAATTGCAATACTTCTTAATTAGTTCCAACGATAAAATGGTTTGTTTGTTATGTAGCACAGTTATAACTACAATTAAAAAGTATAAAGCTAATCAACATTACATGACTCATTCGAATCATAAATATGCAATTCTTGAAGGAGAAGCACGTGAAACTATATTACAACAACTTAAAAAGAAAAAGCTTCACCAGCAACAAACTTTTAATAAGTTCTTTCAACAAAATAATAATGCCATGGAAGCAACGTACAAAGTAGCGTACATTCTTGGAAAACGGGGGAAACCATTTAGCGACGTTGAAATGATAAAAGAATGTATTGTGGAAGTGGTCAAATGCTTACATCCAGAAAAAGTAGATAAATACAAACAATTACCTCTATCAAGAGTAACCATCACCGAACGACAACACGAATTAGCTACAAATATAAAACAACAGTTCTGCAAAATTATTAAAGAAGAAAATATATATTTCTCCATAGCATTGGATGAATCCACAGATAATACCGATTCAGCACAGGTTCTATTTTTTATTCGAGCTATTACTGAGGATTTTCGATGTTTTGAAAAGTTGCTTGCATTAGGAACACTTTCAGGCAGGACACGAGGAAAAGACGGAGAACTTCAAAATAAAAATTTGTGAAGCAGGGTTAAATATAAATAATTTAGTAAGTGTGTGTACCGATGGTGTACCAGCCATGGTAGGATAGCGAGAAGGTTTCATTTCGTTATTAAAAAAAGAATATGCTAATTTAGAAAACTTGATTTCTTTTCATTGTATTTTGCACCAACAAAACCAATGTGCTAAGTCGGCTAGTTTGAACGATACTTTAGAAAAAATTATTAATATTGTAAATTTTATTCGATCAAGTTCAATGCGTCATCGTCAATTTCGAGATATAATAATGTCAGATAATGACACATTCAATGGAGACTTACCATATCATAGCAAAATACGTTGGCTATCAAGAGGACAAGTTTTGCTAAAAATATTCACCCTGCGTCAACAAATAATTAAATTTTTTGAAGAACAAAAAAAAATATTGCGATTTATCAGATAAAGAATTTTGTAGAAATGCTGCCTTTTTATGTGATATGACAATGAAGCAAAATGAATTGAATTTAAACTTGCAGGGAAAAACTAAATATATATACGAAATGTGGCAAAAAATTCAAGCTTTTCGAAAAAAACTTTTATTCTTTAAATCTTTACTAAGTCGATTAGAAATTTCTAAAGAACATTTCCCACAGTTATCGGAAATTATGATGGAGCAAAATTATTCCCCTCAAAATTTGGATGTTTCTGTTCTGGATATATTAATTGAAGAATATAATAAAAGATTTTGAAAAACTTAATGTCACAAATTAACTTTCGAACCACACCTTGTTGATATCGACGTAGCGCCCAAAGAATATCAAATGGAATTATTTGAGATAGGAGAAGATAATATCTTTAAATCACAATTAGATTCAAAAAAAGATTCTATTGAAATATGGAAGACTGCAGTTATTTATCCTCGTCTAAGACAACACGCACGAAGAATTCTTTCATGTTTTGGAAGTACATATTGTTGCGAGGCAACATTTTCATACATGACTCAAATTAAAACCCGCCTAAGAAGTCAAATAAGTGATGTTCATTTGGAAGATCAACTTAAATTACGTACCACGTCAATTGAACCAAATATTTCTTTTTTGTCATCCAATAAACAACCACAGAAATCCCATTAAATTTTCTGGATCGTAAAATTAAATGTCAAATTTTTTGGAATTTATTAATTGTATGTCATTTTAAAAAATAAACTATTTAATTGCAAAGAAAATTATGTATTTTAATTTTGCATATAAATCCCTTTAATTAAGTCGTATATATATATGGATGCGGCCTTCTCAAAAAAGGTAAAATGAAAATTGGCCTTCTAATATAAAAAGGTTCGCCACCCCTGGTCTAGAGTTATGTTCCCGTCTTGGCCAAAGACCGCCGTGTTGGCTAACGGCAGTTGGGGCACGTTAAATACGTCGTGACTGCAAAGTCCTCCAAGTTCCCATAGCAAAACGATACCTGTGGGAGTACTGAATCAGGGATGAGTCGGTCTCTGATTGGGATCTAAATTTTGAGTTGCTGATGGGTGTATGAGTTCGATCGCCCCCTCAAAAGGTTGGGCCGTGTGTGTTCGAACAGAGTCGTCCTTTCACCTGAACGGTGCTCGTTCACAAAGAAAGCCGCTTCTGCCTTCAATCGAAAGAGCTTTGCTCATTCGAGCTTAGCATGACCAAGTGGCATTAAACAAAAACAACAGCACTACACATGAACCCATCTTTTAAAGGACCTTCGTGCATTGGGATATTTTAAAAGGAAATTTAACCGCGCCACTGACCATTTTGGCATGCAAGATAAGTAACGTAAACTTCAGTGGTTGAAGGGATTTAAATTTAATTATTGTTGCTTTTATAGACACAGCAATAATGCACGGGATAGTGAAGGTTGTTCATTGGTGAAATCACTTGAAGACACAGGTTGTCTTTTCTGGTGTTTATTAGAAAACATAACAAAAAAAAAAGAACAGGGATACTCCATAGTACCGTGGGCCTAGAAAGCTGCACTATGGTGTGGTGAATTAATTCCACGAGAGGGCGCTCAGCACTTCTTCCGGAGTTAATCAGCAGTCAGAGGGGAGAGTTCCCTAGACCAAGAGGATAGACGGACGTCCGCCGAGATGGGTCGCGACCGGAAACCGTTGAGACATGATTCTCTAAAAAGGGCCGAAACCGGGATTCTCGTGTTACAGAATTCATGCGCAAGGTGCACGAGTAGGTGGAAAAGAGCAACTGAACACATCTACTGATCATCTCCATGACATGGCGATTAATTCCTCATCCATGAAACTTCATTTGAAAAAAATCATCTTTTTTCAATCATTCAATAAACAAATAATTTAAACCAGTGGCCTGATGCATTAAAACCTATCACACATACAATGGTTTATTTCAGAAGAGAGAGAGCCAAGATCACACTCCCCACCGACTGAGGGTCGAGTTCACTTTAGCTAGAAAAAAATATGCAAAAAAAGAGCAACAGTGAGATCTCGTGATGTTTACATGATTGGCGGCTAGTTCCGCCCAGAAAGATCACGTGGTTCAATGAATTCTTGACAGTGGTCAGTTCCTCCACTATTTTCCTAGAGATGTACCAATGAATTGCGAAAAGGTTTTAGCTATTTCAAGTATGTGTTTGAATATAAGAAGGAAATATTGTTAGCATGTAATTTGCACTTTTGACTTCACGTACTGTTTCGGTTTAAGTCTCTAAGTTGATTGTTGACAACTGTGTTTTCATTTGAATTAAAAGTTTAAAAATTATGTGTATAATATTGTTGTAGCTATCTCCATCTTGATAAATAAATAAAATGGATTTGACTTGATTCACTGTTTTGTTTTATTTTAAGTTTGCAATGTAAATAAATTGTTTTTACGTAAGTTGTGTGTTATTAAATTGTATTTCTGTTCTTTATTATTCTATATTATTCTTTTAAATATGTCGTTTTTAGGTTAGGTTTTATTATTATCTATTATTATTATATTTTATTATATTTATTATTATTTATTATTATCTTTTGGAACGCAAAATCAAGGAAAAATAAAACAAAATTTGTCTACTGGGATTCGAACACATGACCTCCTCTCTACGAGTCCAGCATCATAACCATTCAGCAATGCAGAAATGGAAATGTTCCGTTTCATCCAATCCTAATGACTGTTATAATTTTTTCTAAGATGGAAAATTATATTTCCATATTCCATATAGATTTATATATTTTGTGTCTGGTTAAATTAATTTTCTTACACTTGTTTTCTTTTCTTGAGATGAAACATTCCGAAATAAAGTCAGAAAATTCGAACACTACATAGAAAAGAAATACAAGACAGTAAAAGAGAGTGACATGTATATCAAACATAAACACCAGATGGTAAGTTTGGTGCAAATTTTGAGACAAACACGAATGCAAATTTTAATAATAGTCTAGATGAAACTACGACACGATGAATGTCACAAATGCAAAGCAGAAAAAGCCTCAACTAGACAAGAATAAGAAATATATATAGTGCGGTAAATAAATGCAATAATGTAGTTGCTGCAGAATTCCTTGGTTGCAATACAGATATTTCGAATAAGACTCTTTGCGAAAATAAAATATATAAAACGAAACTGGTCACTATGCTAAGAAACAGTTAACTCGAAAATTTCTTCTGGGCAGAAAATTGGTGCATGGAAATGCGGTACATGTGACAAGTCTATGCTAACATTTTCACTAGGTTTTTTTTTAAAAAATAAGTTACGCAATACCAAACTTTTAAAAATGCGTTGTTTGGAACCATAAAAAGTGAATTGTTTGTCTCCATAAGATAAATTGCTCGAGAATGTATCAAAATTAATTTGAAAGCAGAATAAAAAATGTTTCGGAATTTTTTCATGACAGCGTAGATTTGTACAATTTCTTAAAGATGGCGCCGATTCTTGCAATTTTACTTCTCAAATAGCCAATACTTTAGACATTTAAATACAAAGTTATTTGTAATGAATACAGCAAAATGAAAAACGTACTCTGGTAAAAATGATTTATTTAACCAAAGTAAATTTGTTTTGAAATACAAGTAATGTCTAATGCCACTTGGTCCTACCAAGCTCGAATGAGCGGAGCTCTTTCGAATGAAGGCATTAGTGTGCGCCTTTCGTTGTGAAGAGCACCGTTCAAGTGAAAGGACGACTTTTACTCGAATGCTTCATATTTATGTTCATAGGAATGCTTTAATTTTATCTTCATAGGAATGCTTTATTTTTATGTTCATAGGATTGCTTTATTTTTATGTTCATAGGATTGTTTTAGTTTTTTGTTGTTGTTTATAGGAATGCTTTATTTTTATGCTCATAGGATTGCTTTATATTTATGTTCATAGGATTGCTTTATATTTATGGTCATAAGAATGCATTATTTATGGTTCCATCGATATGAATCATATAAAACTGACAAATTTTGATTCTGTATGCATATAATCTGCCAAACTACTTCTAAACACATCTACTTACAAGTATTTACCTAAAATTCTTACATTAAACCATCTAAAATGTGAACTTGCGTCCAAGCAAGCTCTAATGATCCTTTTAGAGGTTGTTTAACGATGAGCAAATGCCGGCATTAACTCATCAACGAAATACCTTTCATGCGTGGACTGTCTATTTAAAGCGAGAATAAGGACAGGGAAATAAAAATTCCGCCGATCAAGGGCCCTGAGAAAAGGGCCTTTGTGCTTTTAGGGCCCCATCAAGACGGGACAAAGTCAGGAATGCGTGGAATGGAGAGTCGGACGTCAATTTACGAGGTTGCCTGGCGTCAAAGAAGTCGATGACGCCTTTACGCCTCTAATATTTCTCCTCGGATCGTGTTTGCCGTTCGCTTTGGTGAGTAAAAATAGAGAGAAGGTTAAATATAATAAAGAAGGAGAAAATGTACATAAAGTTAATGTGATTAAGGTGTCCAATTACGTAAAAAACACTGGTGATTCACAACGTTGGGGATTTTTTTTTAATTGCTGTTTCTTGTAGTTCAGACTTTCCAAAACGGTTCATTTTTTTTTAGGAAAAGGAAGGTCTTACCTATCATCCAGGGTATCACATATTTTTCAGCTAAAATTTCTTTTTAACTTCGATTTAATTAAAATTTGAATTTTCATAAAAATTCTCCACCGTTAACATAATATTTCAAAAACTAATAGAGGTATTCACATAAACATTTAACCGTGAAATGAACCAAATGTTGTATTGTTGGTGAAATAGTTTTTTATTTTTAGGCGTTTTTAGTAAAATTAGAAGTGAATTTATGGGAAAATCCATATATATACGTTTATTTTTTACCCATCACTTCTTTGCATCCCAAAATGTTTCTTAGATGTTGGTTTATAACATTCATCATTATATTCTATAGCTTGTGTGCGAAGAAAAATAGGATTACTGCATTACAATTTTGAGTAGAGTGTTAACAGTTTTGGTTAATTCTCCTTAAAATTTACAAATTTTATTGAATAATTCAAGTTGTATTATATTTACAAATAACTTTGTTGTATTAATCGTATTTTGTGTTATAATTGACCATCCATCTAAAAAACAAAATTTTAAATGGTTTTTAAAAAATCCAATATTTTAAAAATTTTCTCGATTTCAAAATTTTTCTACCTATCCTTTTCTTACTCTTTTATCTTTACTTATCTTATTTCATACCTTTAATTATCTTACTTATCTTTTTTCATATCTTTACTTAACTTACTTATCTTTTTTCATATCTTTACTTAACATGCTTATCTTTTTTCATATCTTTACTTAACTTACTTATCTTTTTACATTTCTTTTATCTCATAATTTATCATAATAAATATTGGCAGATGACAACCAAATTTTATTTCAAATTCACTCGCTTTACGTGTGGAATCTTTAATCAGAATAAATTGAATAATTGATAACTAAATAAATAAAATTCAACACAATGAAAAGTTATTATATTATTACATTATTATCGAAAATGTAGAACTCTAGAAATAAAAAGATGTAAAAATTTGATATTTGCAAACGAAAAGAAAAATTATGCAGGATAAAAGAATATAAATATGAAATATTCGCATCTTCAACGCAAAAATACATGATGCTTTTTAGATTTTTGTTGTTGTTATCAAATGAAAATGTAACACAAAGATGCTTCTATTTTTAATAAAACGATGACATTCCTTATACTTGAGCGTGTATGTAGAGCGAAGAATAACTAAAGTATAAAAACATTCAATATTTAATCTCAGTTTTATTGCAAACATCTCTCTCTTCTTTTTTTCTCGAAAAAAATTTTATTTACGTCAACATCTTCTTTTCGTCTTAATTAAGTGAAAAGCCTTTCGTAGAGATTTATTTTTTAGGTCTATTTTTTAATCTATATTTATATATAAAGCTTCTAGTACTGCTTTCATTTTTTATCTATATTTATTTTTGTGTAAACAAGTTCTGGAGATGTTTTCGCATCTCGAGCATTAGAGGCTTCTTTTTAATACGAAGTAGAAAAAATTTTATTCATGAAAGAATTTTTTTTAAATCAGTGATTAAATCAAAAAAGGTTATTTAGGAAAAGATTTTTTTTTAAATTAATGATATACTTGATAAAATAGGCATAAAAATGATTTTGTTTTAAGTTTTTGATTACAAAATCTACAAAATGGTACTATCATTTTCAATATTATTTCAACACGAAACTTTAAAATATTCTTCACGAATCGAGTTACTAAATTTTAGAGTCATTCATGAATCAAATTACTAAATCGACCAAAGGCAAAAAATCACTTGAAAATGCATTATTATATCCAATACCTTTATATTATTATTCCAGTTATTAAAATAATATTAATTGTGTAAAACCAGATGTGCAATCTAATTAAGAAGTATAATATTATTTACAATTAAGTATAACCAATATGAAAAAAATTTTGATATCAAAATTTTTTTTAAGAATATTTAACTAAACTATAATTACTCCAACGAAATTTACACTTACTTCTATTGGAGAAATTAAAATTTATACATACTTCTGTTGGAAAAATTAAAATTTATTATAACTTCTGATGGAAAAATTAAAATTTACTATTACTTCTGTTGGAAAAATTAAAATTTGTTATAGCTTCTGTTGGAAAAATTGAAATTTACAATTATTTCTGTTGGAAAAATTGAAATTTACTATTACTTCTGTTGGAAAAATTAAAATTTATTATAACTTCTGTTGGAAAAATTGAAATTTACAATTACATCTGTTGGCAAAAATTGAAATTTACTATTACTTCTGTTGGAAAAATAAAAATTTATTATAACGTCTGTTGGAAAAATTAAAATTTATTATTACTTCTGTTGGAAAAATTTTAATTTACTATTACTTCTGTTGGAAAAATTAAAATTTACAATTACTTCTATTGGAAAAATTAAAATTTCCTATTACTTCTGTTGGAAAAATTAAAATTTACAATTACTTCTGTTGGAAAAACTATAATATTCATTTAAAATTGCAATCCAAAATCAATTTTCAAAAGGAATAAATGTTGCAAATATGCGTATCAGAGAAATTCAGGAACGTCTTAGGAAAGGACTATAAGCCTTGAAACTCCAACCAATGACAACATCAGCTATTACCGTACCTTAGCTAGGAGGTAGAAAATATTGTTTTTAAGTTTTTGAAATTAAATTTTTTAAAAACAATATTTAATCAAACTATAATTACTTCCTTAAAATTTCCCTATTGGAAAAAATTATCATATTGATATAAAATTGCAATCCAAAATAAATTTTCAAAAGGAATAAATGTTACAATTATGCATATCAGAGAAATTTAGGCAAGTTTTAGGAAAGGACTGATACTCCAAAGAATGACAACATCAGCTGTTACCGTACCTTAGTTAGGAGGCAGAAAATATTGTTTTTAAGTTTTTAGAATCAAAATTTTTAAAAACAATATTTAATTAAACTATAATTACTTTATTAAAATTTCTCTATTGAATAAATTATCATAATCATTTAAAATTGCAATTCAAAATCAATTTTCAAAAGGAATAAATGTTACAATTATGCATATCAGTGAAATTCTGGCAAGTTTTATGAAAGGACTATAAGCCTTGAAACTCCAACCAATGACAACGTCATCTGTTACCGTACCTTAGCTAGGAGGCAGAAAATATTGTTTTTAAGTTTTTAAAATCAAAAGTTTTAAAAACACTATTTATTTAAACAATAATTACTTCATTAAAATTTCTCTATTGAATAAATTATCATTTAAAATTGAAATTCAAAATCAATTTTCAAAAGGAATAAATGTTACAATTATGCATACCAGTGAAATTCTGGCAAGTTTTAAGAAAGGACTATAAGCCTTGAAACTCCAACCAATGACAACATCAGCTGTTACCATACCTTAGCTAGGAGGCAGAAAATATTGTTTTTACATTTTTGGAAATCAAAATATTTAAATAAATAATAATTCCTGCATTAAAATTTCTCTATTGTATAAATTATCATATTCGTTTAAAATTGCTATTCAAAATCAATTTTCAAATGGAATAAATAAAAATGTAGCAAATATGCGTATCAGTGAAATTCAGGTAAGTTTTAGGAAAGGACTATAAGCCTTGAAACTCCAACCAATGACAACATCAGCTATTGCCGTACCTTAACATGGCTCTACATTATCATAAATATTTTAACATCACCAATTTTCATCAATCATCGCGATCCAAATTATTAATGAAAATTAATTTCTCTCCAAATTTCGTACCTGATCCCAGTTTAATGTTAACAATAACCAAAACGGGCCCAAAGGCTTTCAATTATTGTTAAATTCATTACCCAATTAATTAATTTGAAATTCTACAGCAAACAATTCTTGTAGATTGAAGCCATCGTCGAATGTGTAGCGCTTTCTCACAGCAAAACGGTTAATGGGGTGCACAAATGTAGGGGAATTTCCACGGATATCCAATATCTTAAGAAAAGGGTTCATTCGACTTGAGAAAGTAATTGTTCTCTTGAAGAGACGGAGCATTGTAGCTGATTAATTAATTGCTGATAATAGCAGCTGGTATGAACTTTAATGTGCCATGTTAATAAATATTAACACCTTGTTACGTTAATTGATATTGAGGCTCTTAAGATTGATGGATACCACTCTTTAAACAATTTCATACAGCTGTTTGGAATACCGCTATCAAATTAATTTAACTATAAAATTAACTAGTTTTTTCAAACGCATTTAATTATTTATATGAAAGTGAAAATAATAGAGCTTATTAGTAAAGGACTTACATATAACTTACTTTTTATTACTTATTACTAAAGGCAGTACTAAGCTTACTTTTATTACTTATTAGTAAAGGAAGTACTAAGCAAACTCTTATTACTAAAAGAAGTACTATGCTTACTCTTATTACTAAAGGAAGTAATAAGACTACTCTTATTATCTATTTGTAAATGAAGTACTAAGCTTACTCTTATTACTAAAGGAAGTAATAAGACTACTCTTATTATTTATTCGTAAAGAAAGTACTAAGCTTACTCTTATTATTTATTCATAAAGGAAGTACTAAGCTTACTCTTATTACTTATTAGTAAAAGAAGTAAAGAACTAACTACTTATTAGTAAAGGAAGTACACTAACCTTACTCTTATTACTTAATAGTAAAGAAAGGACTAAGCTTACTCTTATTACTTAATAGTAAAGGAAGTTCTAAGCTTAGTTTATTACTTATTCATAAAGGAAGTACTAAGTACTAAGCTTACTCTTATTACCCATTAGTAAAGGAAGTACTAAGTTTACTCTTATTACTTATTAGTAAAGGAAGTACTAAGTACTAAGCTTATTACCCATTAGTAAAGGAAGTACTAAGCTTATTACCCATTAGTAAAGGAAGTACTAAGTACTAAGCTTATTACTGATTAGTAAAGGAAGAAATATAGAGCTTAACATTCAAAATAATTCATTCTTTGATCATAATAAATTATACAACGTTATCTTTTGTCAGTATAACTGATCTAAGGAGAGAAAAAAAAACTTGATTGGAATTGGCTTTCTGGTGAGTCATTTATAATTTCTCTTTACTCGAAGTTGTAAGTTTACGTTTTGATTAATAGTTTCATCGTTTTTTAGCACACGACTTCCTATGTGTGAATGTTGAGAAGCCTCCTTTGAATTCAAATTGGACAGGAATCACAATCAAGGAACTGAATTCGTACAAAGTTACTTTATCACAACATTCATCTTGGAGATTTTTTCTTTCCTGTAAACCAGTCAAAAGGCCCCAACTGCGTTTATTCGGTTGTGTGTCTTTAAATACGTTTGAAACAAAACAGTAAAGTAAAAGGCAAAACAAATATAGAACCGAATCGTGACTAAGGCACTTTTTTGGAGTTGCGAGAGAAATATTCTAGAACAAACTTCAGGGCCGGCCATCTGGGGGAATGAAGATAATGATGTTAATAATGTGACACATACTAAATGTCTACAAGCTTGCTTCCATGTGGCTGGCTGGGCATCGACTGACGCCTTTATCAGGCAAAGATCGCAGTGAAAGTTCATTTATGAATAAGGAAATCCCCGTCAGGTATGTTCAGACAGAGCGGCGTGCCCGGCGCCCAGAAGTCGAGGCTGAGGCTGGGTTCGAATAGACTTGTAAATCATCAGCTATCTACTTTTGTCTACATCTAATGTCATATTTTTTACACTCCCTTGCATTTCCAGTGACTGAATAAAGTAAATTCTGAATCCTCTTTCAGCGAATTAAAATGAAATAAAGGATTCTCTTCCGTCAGGCATATGGGTATAATGCTTGGACGCTCTTGCTACACTAAGTATCGGAAAAAGAAATTGGAAAAATTGTCATTCTCCTGGAGTAATTATTATCAAAAATAAAAAGATTGCATTATTTAATAAATATGGAAATGTTACGCGGAGGTGTTTTTTTTTCCGCTAAAAATTGTGGGCCCCAAATGTTTTTTTTTCACCCGGCCCCTTTCACAGAGCAGGCCAGCCCTGGTGAGCACGGTTTGAATTGATTTAGAAGAGACAAATCTTCTTCTTCCTACGAGGCATCGAACACTCTTTGTGGTTAAAACACAATTCATTACAACGCCTGAGGCCTTCACCTAAAAATTGTTGAATATTTTCAATAATAACTTGAAATTCAAGTTATCAAATCTGAACCTGAACACCTGAGTGAAAACAAACTGAGAATCTAAAAAGTTTTAAATTAAAAAAATTTTAAAAACCAATTCCTTTTATTCCTGTTTACATAGCTTATATTGTTTATATATATATATATATATATATATATATACCATTTCCATATATATATATAAACCCATTTCCTGAGTCAACAAAAATTAAATCGAAACTAATTAGGTCAAAATCGAAATTAAAATTTAATTCGGAATTAAACAACGGAAAGTTCACAAAAATGAAATGTAAGTGAAATAAAAGCATAAAACCTATTTATGAAACAAATTTAATTTGATATAATTAATATAATTAAGTAATTGAAACTAATTACGGAAACGAAACTACAAATTGCAATCGAAACTAAAAATTATTTTGGATTCTAACAAGTTTAAAATTTAAAATTTTAAAATTTTGAAAAAAACAAAACAAAAAAAAACAATTTTTATATTTAGTGAGCCCAAATGCAGCTCCAACTAAAATACAGATCAATCTAAACAAAAAAAATAATACAAAACCAATCATTGTTTTCGTGAGTTAGTTTTTTATTTTCGATAACAACTGAAACAGTCATTTCAGCTTCAAATTTCATGTTTGAACCTTCGAACGATTCCCTTCCACCCAATATTATTAGTTAGTATTTATTTTTAAAACCAACAAAGTTTTACCAATTTCAACTTTTATTTTCATTAAAAAAATTATTAATTTCTTTTTCTTTTAATTTAAAATTTGAAAACAACCAATCATTGTATCTAAAGAGTGAGATTTTATACTTTCGATAATAATTGAAACAGTCGTTTCAGCTTCAAATCTCCTGTTTGAACCTTCGAATGATTCCCTTCCATTCAATATTGTTCTAGCTACAACGAGAGAGCTCGGGTTTGTTCTTCGAACCCTCTCCCTTTCCCCTCACCCCCCAGTGAGAGGGGATCACATTCCTGGCCAGCTGCGAGCGTTCGCAGAGTCCCCCCGCTTCGCCTACGAAAAGGGTGGAGCGATGCCACCGAAAACAAACAAATTTAAATTTTAAGCACTTCAACTTTGGATAAGCGGATCCCGGATGCATTGGATTGTGGAAAATACATTTTCATTATCTAGGGTCGAATTCAGTTTTGTGTGGGAGTTTTCAAATAATTAAAATTGTCAAATAAAGCTTTTAAGCAAAAGATGCGGTTATTTGAATATTAAGTTTTCTGGCAAATACAATGGTTTAAGTGACTATTTAAACCATATTGATCGTAAGATATGATTTTAAAGTATCCGACAACGTTCGAAGAAAAAATATATACATAGATTATAATATAAATTATAATTATAAATAATTATATATATATATATATATATATATATATATATATATATAATAATTATAAAGTATTGAATAAAAATTATATTATTATAATAAATTATTGAATATAAATAATATTATTATAATAAATTATTGAAACACCAAAATATAATTTTGAAATATAAGATTTTTTAAAAACTTTATAGGAATTTTAGATGTATTGTCAATTATAAACACTATAAATATAAAAAAAGTAGTTGAAAATATAATATATTTTGAGAAATATGAAAATGTGTGGTAAATTTCAATGAAATGTAGTCAAAATGGTTAAAACTGTACACAAGATTGTAATGCAACAAACCTATATTTCTTTGCACAGAAGTTATAGTATATAAGGATGAATGAAATGAACCAAAAAATTCTAACAAAAATGTTGAGATAAAAAATTTATGGGTAAAAATATACGTATATGTGCTTCTTTCCCCCTAAATTCACAACTTATTTTTTTAAACACATTGTGAATTATAAACACTATAAATATAAAAAAAGTAGTTAAAAATATAATATATTTTGAGAAATAGGAAAATGTGTCGTAAATTATAATGAAATTCAATCAAAACGGTTCACACTCTACACAAAATGGTAATGCAGCCATCCTATTTTTCTTTGTACACAAGTTCTAGAATACAAATGATGATGGAAATGAACCAAAATCTAAGACTAATTTCGAGATGCAAAGAAATTATGGGTAAAAATATATGCATTTTTTCCCTCTAAATTCATATTTTTTCTAAAAATACGTAATATAAATGACAAAAGAATTTCACCAACAATAAAACTTTTGGTTCATTTCATTGCCTCTAATATTTAAAACATAAGCTGAAACTTTTATGTAAATACCTCAATTAGTTTTTGAGATATTAGGTTAATGGTGGAGAATTTTTTCGAAAATTAAAATTGAAGTCAAAGACAAATTTTAACTGAAAAACATGTGATCCTGGATGATAGGCCAGGCCTTCCTTTTTCAAAAAAAGATAAATTGTTTTCGAAAGAGGAAAATCTGAACTACAAGAAATAACAATTTTTTTAAAAAATGTGAATATGGTCGAAAACTTTGTTTTAATGTAGTCGCATACCTTAATATTTTAAATGCCGTTTTACTTGAATACACTTTCTATGTATTAATACAGATGGTATTTTGAAATCGATTGTTTTAAGCACATCCAAATGTACTTTTTTTTTTTTGAAAATTCGCTTACAAATATGCATTTAATACCACTATATTATTTTAATTTTTATAACTTAATTATTAGTTAAAGGTTAATTTAATTAAATTGTGCACTAGGTACTAATTATGAAGAAAATTATACCAAGGTGATTTATAAATAAAAAGTGATAAAAAATTTTATAAAGGTGATTTATAAATCAAAACCAACGATGTAGAAAATAATTTTACAAATTTTAATTTTTACTTTCAGAAAAAAAAGTTATTAATTACTTAAAATAATTATTGGAATTAGAATAAAAGTTCGGGTTTGTATTGTTAAATTACCATTTATAAAAAAAACAGAAAAAATATCTTTATCGACAAAAAATTAGAACTCGACACTTTGAGAAATCCTCATTTTTTAGAAGTTCGAAAAATACATTTTTGGAAAATGTATCTCTTTCGGTCTGGTTGTGGCAAAAGAGACTCAAACCTGCAGATATCTGTTTAAAAACACATATTTACACAGGATAGCTAAAAATTCTTCTCTTTTTATAGCTTTCCTGTATGAAACATTTGAAAAAAAGTTTTGTGAGAAATTTGTCGACAAAACAGAAAAGAAAAATAATTTTTTTTTTCCGAATATTCAACAAAAAGCAATTAGTATAATCGTTGCAATCAGCACAGGGAAAAAAATTCAGATCATACAGAAATAAGTTAAGAACAATTTTAGCTTTTTTCGTTGTGATTTTATCAGGAAAAGCTAGAACTCCTCCTTTGAGCTTTCTTTTATTACAAATTTAAAGGCTTCAAAAAAGTATTTTGTCAGCAAAACAGAAAAAAAGGCTTTAAAAAAATGCAATAACTTCATAAACGCGACTGTAATTGATGCATTTATAAAGCAGGAAAATCTCTCCATTTTTTCCCCTCTAATGAGAAGAATATTCTGCGGGCAATTCACGGGAACACCTGCGGGCAGATTACCGGAATAATATTCTCCTTGTGACATTCGATATTAATGGAACATTAAGAGTCCCTAATTATTCCTCAGGATAATCTTGGATGACTATTAAAGGATTCATCCTTAATCGAAAGAAACGAAATCCCTTTGGTCTTTTTCGATGCCATAAATTCACAGTTTTCCATTAACAATTTGTCTCATTTTTGTTGAAAATAATCTCTCTGAAGGAGAAAGATTCGAATAAAGTAAGAGAGAAGGGAAACGAAGATTTGGCAGTTGATTTATAAATGAGTTAAATCGACGATATTTTAATTTAAATTTACACAAAAAGAAAAGTTTTAAATTTGAATTTTATTTATTCATTTTTTTTTTATTTCTCTTTTCAAGAAAAAAAAGGGACTAAATATTAGAAAAAATATAACTTTTTCTGATAGTAACGAATTATTTCCAATTTAAACATGATGGAGGAAAAAATTATAATATTGATTAGAATGTATAAAAACACTTTTATAAATGTATTCTACACAGAATAATTCTTAAAATTACACAGTTTATACAAATTAATACTAAAATAAATTATTTTTGAAATTAATTAACAAATGACATTACATTAAAAGACAATTAGCGATTAAATGGTTATTAGATTAAGGAAATATGGAAATAGTGAATTGCATTTGAAAATACACACGTACAAAATTACAAGCCTTTAAGACACGCGGATGTGAATGAAAATTAATTCCATGCTTATAAGAAAATTAATTCCATGCATGCAACAATTGGAGGAGAAGTTTAAAATATGTTTAAAAATACTGCACCGAGTACTCTAACAAAAATTTCATTCGCAATTAAGGTTTCCGACTATGTTCGAAGGAAAATTTTAGAAAAATTTATTCTTTTAAAACTATTTATGATTTTTAGATGTATTGTCAATTAAAAACGCTATAAAGACAAAAAAAACTTTTTGAAAATATAATATATTTTGAGAAATAGGAAAATTTGTTGTAAATTTTAATGATACTAAACCAAAATGGTTCACACTCTACACAAAATTCTAATGCAGCAATTCTATTTTTCTTTATACACAAGTTATAGACTATAATGATGAATGGAATGAACAAAATCTAAGAAAAATGTTGAGATGCAAAGAAGTGATGGGTAAAAATATACGTGTAGATGCATTTTTTACCATAAATTTACGACTTAACTTTTCTAAAAAACCCCTCTAAATGAAAAAGTATTTCACCAACAATACAACTTTTGGTTCTTTTCATTGCAAATGTTATTTAAAACAAAGGCTGGAAATTTTAATGTCAATAACGAGTGTATTAGTTTAGATAGAGTGAGTATTAGTTTTGAGGATGTCGTGTAAAGGGTGGAGAATTTTGATGAAAAAAAGTTTTGAGAAAATTGCAGTTGAAGACAAATTTTAGTTGACAAATCAGTGATATGGATGATATGTCAAGCCTTCCTTTTCTTGGAAAATATAAACTGTTTTAGGACATGTCTGAACTAAAAGAAATAATAAGAACTTTAAAAAAAAATCGCCAATGTGGTCGATAATCAGTATTTTTAACGTAATCGGATAACTTAAAATATTATAATTGGCTTCTCTTGAAATAATTTTAACAACCATTTCATGCGTTCAGTGGAAGAAAGATTTAGATTTCAATTTGTTAAAATTTTAGTACTTTCTAGAAAGAATTTGACTGTCGGTAAAACTATATCATATTCTCGCAGAGACAATTAATGTGATTCTCAATCGCTTCAAGACTAAAATAACTCCTGGCTACAACGGAACAACAATTTGAAACTTCACACTAATAAAGAGCTTCATTGTTGTAAGAATATTCGAATCTTTTCTCTGAATTCGATGAAAACAGACGATAATGAAGATCTCAATTGTTCTAATTATTTCTCCAGGGCTGAAAGAGAACTAAAAAGAGGGCTAAGATCCAGAAATTAATGAGTGTTTGTCTAATCAACTGATTAGATGTTCCATGGGTCGCTTGCAATGGAACAGGTTTAGATACTTATTTTTTATTTCTTCTTCGTTGTTTAAAAATAATGCTTCTACTTTGAGAAATAAATTAGTTCATGGAATTCAGTTTAAATTAATTAAACAAAAAAAAATATTGAACATCCATTCCATATAAGCATATAACTTGTTCTTGGGTCATAAATTGAAATAGATAATGCAAGTGCAATGACGAATTAACTCGTCCCTGGTGAGCAACGTTTGAGTATGAAAAATGAATAAACTCGTCACTGGTCAGCAATGTTTAGGTATGAAAAGAAGTTAACTAGTCACGGTCATCAACGTTTGAGTATGAAAAGACGAGTTGTCACGGTCATCAACGTTTTGGTATAAAGAGACGAGTTAACTCATCACGGTTATCGACGTTTTGGTATGAAAAAACGAGTTAACTCGTCATGGTCATCAACATTTGAGTATGAAAAGACGAGTTCACTCGTCACCGATCAGCAAAGTGTTAATGTCCAACATAAAACTGTGAAATTTGATCCGCTAAACAATCTTGTCCAACTAATCACGAACACCATTTCTATTTCTATGAAAATTGATGCGTGTAGCACATCATTCGCTGTTCTGTGACAAAAACATGTCGACGTGCATGAATTTTTTGTTTTAAAGGAACAAGTAAATTAAAAAAAAATCTTTAGGATCAGACTCTTTTACATTTTCTAAACTTCATGTTTTTCAATGATAACTTTAAAAACATTCTTTTTAGTGAAAATTCAAACGAATTATCTAATCAATGAAGACCGATTTATACATTTTATTTTTAAAAAAAATATTTCATATTAAATCGTTTGTTTAGATGCAAAATTTATGAAATGGAAATGTGAGGAAACAAACTTTATGTAAAAATTAAGAGTTAAATGCATTTCCAACTTGATTTTTTAAAGTACAAATATCATTTAAAAATAATATTAAAAAATTATAAATTATTGAATATTTATTCAATTGCATCAAAAATTAATTATTTATTTTTTAAAATTCATGTATTCATATTATTAATACTAATTTTTTTCTAAAACTGTCTACTTAGTAAAATAAAAAATATTCACTTTTTTCTTTTTTAACATTGATTGAGCAGAATGAATGTTAAAAAGAAACATTAATTCGTTGAATTATAATAGCAAACAAATATAAAAAATCAAATAACATTGATAGAACACTAATTGATATTAATGCAAATACCATATATAGTAAAAGATCAACATCTTACAAAAATGCATATGCCCTTCTAAAATTTAAAGACTTTCTAATCAACACATTATTGCTTTTAAAATTCTTAAAGATTACCCCAGAAGGCAATATTTAAAACTTAATATTTTTCTTTTCATTAATAAATTTATTGTATCTGAATGAGCAATTGTGTTAAACCCATGCAAAAATCGTTGAGAGATTTCTTTCATAAAACTTTAAGCAAATAACATTACTTTAAATATAATTGAAATCTTCATACTAAAAGTTACATTATCACTTAAAGAAGAGTTCGTATAATATTATCACGAATCGAATTAATCGAAGAAAAAAGTTTCTTTTTAACGATTCAACATTCTTTAATCTTTTTGCAAAGTTGAGACAATTATCAAACAAATTAGATCCAAGCCTTTAATTTATGAAGTAAGTAATAAAAGGAATAAGAAAAAGATGACATTTTGATCCAAATATAATTTTAAATTAAGCATAAGGATTTTGTTTCGATTCTACAAATTATGCAATGATTTCCTCTAAGATTAAATTGTCCAAAATAGTTGCATAAAATCAATCATCTAAAGGATGTAATTCCGTAGAAAGAATTCGTTTATTCTATTATTTTAATATCTAATTATTCAAGGTGTGAGTGGATATCTATTGCCGAATTTGTGATTTATTATCAATATTTTATTTTGAACTACAAAACTATATTATTATATTTTATTACAAAACTATATTATTATATTTTAATACAAAACTATATTATTATGTTTTATTGCAAAACTATATTATTATTACTATTATTAAAATCATGAGATTACTTTGCGAAATTAAAATAAAATTTTCACCCAAAAATGAATTCAAAAGATTATTCCGATTCTTTTCAATATCTTATTAATTTATATCTTTTTCGAAATTATTTTTTGTTGCTGTTTCATCGTTCAATTTTCTTTTTCATTCCGATATTTTTAATAATATCTTATCCTACTTATTTTGCTTTTTACTGTCTCTCAATTTGACCAGTCGGAAAATTTAGACTGGATGTGGCTGCTGTAACAATTTTTTTAGCATGCTTTCTAGAAAATCAACCGTTTTTTTAAGCTTCAAATTATATATATATATATATTCTGTAGCTTGCAGAGCATCTTATATACTTAAAAATCAAAACAAGACTCCAAGCGTTTCGGAATTCCATCTGTTTCGTTTATTCTCTTCACTTCACATCATCTTTTGCAAACCATTGCCAGATTCCGAAAGGTTTACAATGGATCAGTTATTTTACAAAAATAATATTAATAAAATATGTTTATGAAAGAGAAAATTCGTTTGCTTTTACTTTTAATAATATTTTAACAGAAATAAAATCTGTAGCAGTTATAAAATGTCTGAAAAGGTATCGTCTGCTAATTGCCTGTTAACAGCTTATAACATTTACCGAACAATGTTATTTCATGTCATGTTACAGTCATAAGGCAAATGTAACTGCGCATTGATAATTACACGTTTTATAGTTTGATAATACTGTTTAGAATTAATAATTGCGGTTATAGCGTTTGTTTATATTTAGTACAGTTTTTCTTTTGTAGGAATAAAAAGGATTGTCATCCAGTATTCATTCATTGTACAGAACTAAGTGTAGTGAAAACGCGTGCCAGAATTTCACTTAGCAAATTATCAAAAGCAAATTTTTCTACGTAAAAATTCTAAAACAAATGTAAAGCTACGCTTGCCAGATTTTCACCTAACAAATTATCAAAAGCCAATTTTACTAAATAAAATTTCTTAAAAAAATGTAAGGCTACATCATAATATATTCTATCAATGTTTTCTAGAGCACAATATTTAACATACCAACCTTTAATTCATATAGAGTAAAGAATGATAGAATAAATACATTCAGTAAAATTATGCTAATATACAGTAAAAGCTGTTTATTCGTGCTTCCTTCATTCGCGTTTTCACTATCCGCGGATTAAAAAATGCGACCCAATTCTTATATTCGCGGCTAAAACTTTCTTTATTCGAGAATCTAATAAGTACATAAAAGGATTCCGATAGGTATCCAACTCAATATCCTTTGCAAAGGCCATCAAATGGACTAAAGTATGTTGTTAAATGCAAACATAGCGGAAATCACGAATGGAATAGGAGATAGGTTCGAACAGATAGAATCAAGAGATATTCAGGAATTGCTTCAATCGCAAAATGAAGATCTCACTGAAACCGACAGTTAATTAAAATTTTAAAAAAATCCCAGCCCATTGAAGAAGAGGCTTCAACAGGCACTGGAAACGTGACATTTCATTTGAAAAACCTCAGTGAATGGCAAATGAGCTTTGCGATTTCTTTATGAGCATTGATCCGTCTATGGAACGAAGTCTTATTTTTAAGAGGCAAATGGCTAATGCGACTGCTGCGTATCCGTCTGAATGGAAGGAGCTTTTGAAAATTGCCAAGCAAGAGAAAATGACAAAATTCTTCAAACCATTACCTTAAGATAATGAATCAAAATGCTCACAAACTTCGATTAAATTGATTTATATATATATATATATATATATATAATTTTGTCACCTAGGAACGTATCCCTTATAATCCTATATAAATGACCCTTCTGTATTCACGGTTTCTGTATTCGTGGCACATTTGTGAAACATATACCCCGCGAATAAAGAGCTTTTACAGTATTTTAAATTAGAGAAATGTCAGTACAAGTTTTATTAAATTGGTTATACTAATACTAACTAAAGTGAATGATTTTCGAGTCAGTTGGAAAAAGAAATCAGATGAAGATAAAGAACTATTAAAAACGAAGGCTGAAAAAGGTAATATCGGAACAAAAAGTTAACATTTTACAATCAAAAACAATGAGCGGTCTGCAGGCTTTAAACTCGTCATCCCTTGATCATCCACTTCTACAAGAAATGAAGAAGGTATACTGTCTTCTATGAGGAAAAAATATGAGACTTTTGCTTTCCTGGATCCCTTCCCATGTGTTTATTTCTACAGGAAGTAAAGAAGATATACCGTCTTCTATTTGGGAAAAATTTTAGATTTTTGCTTTCCTGGATCCCTTCGTACGTGGGTATTTTTGGAAATGAAATCGCAGATACAGCAGCTAAGTCAGCGCGCATCCTTTTCCCAACGTCTTTCTTATAAAGATATGCGTACAACTATAATTCGTTGGTGCTATCGCCAATGACAAAATCAATAGGTTGGTTGGCTGGATTTTCTGGCACAAAAGCCATATCTGGCCAATCAAATGGTTCAAAGCATTTCAGTGACATTAAAAAATTATCCTGATTTAAATTCAGGCAAAGTTAAAAATCACCAGTAAAAAAAAGCAAAATATTATTCAGTGCTGACACACTAGAAAAATATTACAAGCTGGTCACAACCTAAATAAAATGCAACAAACCAATGGACAGTAAGAATTTAAAAATATTTGAGTGAGGTGCCTCTCTCAGTAATTCACTCAAGTCTATAGAAACTATTAAAAAAACGTTAGCGATGATTATTAAAAACAGGACAATCGATTAAAACATGACCTACAATTAAAACTGATTGGCATGTAGCACATGTTGGACATGGTTCACCAAATAAAAGGTGTTTGTGACTGAAGTGACATGACAAATGCACATTCAATGGGACATGGAGATGAACAACAAGCTCCATTTTATTATACCACAATTGGAGACTGGAGTCAAAATGACTCAGAGCTGTTTATGAAATCTGGTTATTTAAGAGATATTTTGTTCTTAAATGCAATCAACTTCTCGATACCTTCAAATTGTTTTTGAGGCAGTGTGTTTGAAAAAGTTTAAGTAAGAACTCGTTCGTATAACCGAATTATTAGTATCACAAATTTTTTTTGTTGTTGTTTATGGAGTCATGATTCTACGTCTCTGAAATTGTATTTAATTTGAAAAATGTAAAAAGAATAAAGAAAGATTCTTAAAAAAAATATTTAAAATTATTGTATTCTTCAATTTTACATGTTACATTCTAGCAGTTATTAACATTAGTGTAATTTCGTTATATCTAAATGAAGCAAGTACTCATTGAAAGATTGTTTTAGGTTTTTCTTATGCTATCTTTCTAATTAATATTATAGAATTAAGGTTTAAATATTAATATTTTTAAAACTTCTGGTAAATACATGATTTCCAGAATGTATTGTATTTGAAAAATAAATTCCATTGCTGTTTGCAAAAGTCAAAGAAAGATAAATAACTGTGGAGCCATTTTGACTCCATTCAAAAAAAGATTAATAACTGTGGAGCCATTTTGACTCCATTCAAAAGAAGATAAATAACTGTGCAGTCATTTTGACTACATTCAAAAAAAGATAAATAACTGTGGAGTCATTTTGACTCCATTCAAAAAAAGATAACTGTGAAGCCATTTTGACTCCATCAAAAAAAAGATAAATAACTGTGCAGTCATTTTGACTCCATTAAAAAAAGATAACTGTGAAGCCATTTTGACTCCATTCAAAAAAAGATAAATAACTATGGAGTCATTTTGACTCCATTAAAGAAAATGATAAATAACTGCGGAGCCATTTTGACTCCATTCAAAAAAAAAGAAAAATAACTGTGGAGTCATTTTGACTCCATGTCACTGGCCGCTTGAAAAAATTCATGTCTCCAGTTACGGGTTAAACCATAATTGGCCAACTGGTTTTTAAAACTAAGTAGACGATGTAATGTCATTTTATCCTTAATACGGATTGGTCAAACTCACCTGACGCATAGATTTTTACTTTTTTCCGAAAATCCTGCAATGAGTGATAATTGTGGAGTTATTTTAACATTTTAATAGAATGCTCCCGCTTTATTGACTTTAGATATAACCACTTTAAATCCAATCCTTTTAACTTGGATTTTTTATTGGCTGAGAAGCATCATCCAAACCTATTCTTATACATGAAAGATGCGGAGATTTTGCATGAAGTTTTAAGTCCAGTTTTAATAACTTTATCCCTTTCATAACATTTGCCACCTCTGAACACAATCAGTTACATTTTCTACACTGTTAAACTATTTTTTATCTTAATGGAGAAATTTTACGCTGTTTCGTCGCGGCATATTCTATATATATTAGCAGTCGACCCCAACAAATCCTGTCGATACTGCTACATTCAATGGTGGAGGGGTGGTCGGCTGTATGCAAGAAGAAGCATATTCTATTTCAGGATCTTGCGGCAGAAATCCAAATCGAAATGGGTATAATCGTCATTAAAACTGTGGGTGGAACGAATATAGATACAGCATAATTACTATATGCTTTATAAAGTAAAATAACAGCTCTAAGAAAAATATAAAACAATGGAAGGAATGGCTCATTATTTATCATTATTAAATTTTGCACTGACTTGAGTTCGCTCTCAGTCATTAGTGATCCGAAAAGCATCAAAAAATGAACAATAGAATCACTCCCTAAATAAAATTTCCTTTTTATTTCATAAGATAATAAAATGATATATTATCTTTTCTGATTGCCTTTAGAGCATCGAATGGCTTTAAATATGAATGCTTATTTTATTCATTTATCAAACTCATTAATTACAGGTTCGTGCGGGAACATCTCGTCTGAAAATCTATAGATTCGTTTGAGGGAACGCTCTCAAATGAAGAATGAATAACAAGAAACCATGTTTAAGACTTGTATCCTGTAACATTTTCATTAACATTCAGAACTCAAGAAAATCATTATTAAAATTGTGTCAAAACGATTTTTGTTGTCCCGTCTGTTGTTTTTTAATCCCTTGACTTGTAGTTTATTTCAATTAGCGCTATTCAAACATTTATTAAAACTGGGCCTACGGTATCCTGGTTGGTAGAGCGTCTGTCTCGTCACCGAAAGGTAGCTGTCCTCGGCCGAAGAATACCGTGTTGGCTCATGACAGTTGGGGCAAGTTCAATAGGTCATGACTGCAAAGTTCACATCACAAATGATACCTCTGAAGGTACTGATTTGGATCTCAATCCTGACTTGCGGATGGCTGCATGAGTTGGACAGCTCCCTCAAAAGAGTTGTGTTCGAGCAAAAGTCATCCTTTCACCTGAACGGAGCTCGTTCACAACGAAAGGCGCACACTTCTGCCTTTAGTCTAAAGAGCTCCGCTCATTCGGGCTTGGTATGACCAAGTGGCATTAGACCCACCATCACCACTATTTATTTCAATTAGCGCTACTCAAACATACATTAAAACTGCCTTAGTTTTAAGAGCTGCGATTGATATTGGAACTAGGGTGGGTGTTTTTGTCATAAAAAATCAATTCTCAATAATTTATCATGAGTGCAATCTGCTGAAGGAAATTCTAGACAAACTGGAGAAATCATTTCAGTTAATCTCAAATTTAGTTTAGTTAACGTCCCATTTTGAAGCACCTCTGGGGCTATTTTGGGACGGACCTCGTCATTTTGAACCACGCTCAAATGACACCTGAGTTGGCAAAATCTCTCCACATCAGGGGGAGGACCTTTGACCCCGACGGATTTAACGTGCAAGAGACCCCCTCACACGCGGGCTCTTAAGTGAAATCGAGTCTCGAACCTGAGACCCTCCGGTTCCGAAGCCGAAACCATACCACCAGGCCACCGTGGACATCAGTTAATCTCTTACGTGTTTAATAACAAAGCCAAATAGTTGTGAATGTTACGAAAACATAATTATATATTATTTTTATAGCACTATTTATTTATGCATTGCAAATATTGAAATTAAGCTAGAGATTTCAACCCTTGTTTAGTTTTAGTTAAGTTATATTAACGTCCCGTTTTAAAGCAACACGAGGGCTTTATTTCAACCGTAATATTGTTTGCTGTATTTCAACGTAAATATTAGGATCCTATTTCCCTTATTAATATTAGGGTCCTATTTCCCTTATTAATATTAGGGTATAATTATACTATTTCAACTATTAAATGATATTTTACAGAATATATTTGTAAGTACAAATAACTTTGATCTAACCCAAACTCTGGCAAGCGAGTAAACGTATCGCCCATCCGACTGCGATAAAACATCGAATATTTGTTACTTGCAGTTACGGGATGGTTGTAAGCATAATACAATTATCTAAGGTGTAAAAAATATTTTTCAATCAATTCACCGCATTTTTTTTTTTAGGTTTGGAATTTTAACTAAACATAAAAAAAAAATTAGCCTTTTTCACAGTAGCTTCCGAAAATATCATTGTATAAAAAATATCATTCCATTTTGATTTCCAAAAAATTATCTTTACAACTAGGTTAACGATTTCATGGTATAAACATATTTTCTAGGTTAAAGCAATTTTAAAAGAAAATATTTTAATCCCATTTTCTAATATTAAATTTGATAATGCTGAAAGAATAAGAAACGAGTCACGAGATGCAATAAACAGTTTCTTTCGCTACCATTCTGAAAGAACACCAAGCTTTATAATCCTAAAAGAATACGCAAATCTAATACATAAAAATGAATATTTGTTTTCAGAGTAGAATAATAAAAATAGAAATAAATACTATTTATGCTTCTCTTTCATAGATGTTCCAATTTCATTAAATGAATTCTGACAAGAAAATAAATATCATTCTTCCTATCATCCTTAACTAAATAAGACAACTATTTCAAATTCCAAACATTTTCCTCAGAAGACGGTCTTTTTTCAAAAGAATTTATTGTTGGTAAGGAAGTTGAGGTTAATTTGAGATACTACAGTAGGTAGCCCGGTTGGTAGAGCGTCCGTCTCGTAACCAAAAGGTCGTGGGTCCTGTCGTCTCGGCCAAAGACCGCCGTGTTGGTTCATGGCAGTGGAGGCACGTTCAATAGGTCCTCCAAGTTCCCATCACCTCTGGGGGATACTGAATCAGTCTCTCAGTTCTGACTTGCAGGTGCATGAATTAGTTCAACCGCCCCCTAAAAAGAGTTGTGTCGTGTGTGTTCCAGCAAACTCACCTGAACGGTTCACGACGAAAGGCTAACATCTCTGCCTTCATTCGAAAGAGCTCCGCTCATTCGGGCTTGGTATGACCAAGTGGCGTTAGACCCACCACCATCAAATATTTTTACTCCCATATTTTTCCGAATTGCTTTTTAAAATTCATGTTTGCTTTTGTTTCCGATAATAAAGCTGTTGTGTTTCGTAGAGTCGATGTTATGCAAAATGATTTCACTTACCCAATTCTCGCATATGCATTGCTCACATCAGATAGCCCCACACACATAAGCATCCATAGGAATAATTCAATCACCTCGAGACATACCGCTTACGTACTTTTGGACATGCGAAATGCTCTCAATCTTTAAGGTCTTCAAATTAAAAATCTTAAAATTTTCAAAATAAATCTCTCCAGAAATTTCTGGATGTTAATTAGCCATCCAAAACCTATCATTCAACAACAATAAAAACATAGTATGCTCTCCGAAAAAAACGTAACTATTTGGCGATGGTGTTGGCTGGAATTGTGCCAATGTGTAGGTTGAATTGCGCCAAGGATCGAACCGGCGATGTTTGGGTTTGAAGAACAGTAACTTATCCATTCAACAAAAGCATATGCTAGTTTGTAGTGGCTGTTACTGCTTTATTAAGTTGTCACAACTATTCATATGAACAACGAAATGCCCATTCCCTCACAAACTCCTTAATTTTGTTTTAAATTGGGTTTTTTACAACTACATTCCACAACTTCCACCTATCCATGTTCATATTCACGTCTCTTCTCACCCCCCCATATGGTCAAATGCTGTTAGAACATTTTTATAGCATCTTCGTGTTAAAATTCTACAGTCTGTCAGATTGAGAACAAGCACGCAAGAAAATCAATGATCTGGATAGAGCTGAGAAGATTCAACTCACCACCACCACCACTAAAGAATGTTTTGATAAAGTTTCAAATTCCAAGATTATTTCATCTGCGGCAACAACGTCTTGGGTACTAGTGAGTTTTTTATGATTTCATAGTAAGTCTAAATCTCATGCAGCTCATACAGTGCATGACATTTCATATGCCTTAATATATTGCTTTCTTTCATTGAAATCAAATCCGTGAATTTGTAACTAATTTGTCCAATTCTTAGAAGATGAGAAACTGCTACAGGCAAAACGCGATCCAGTCCCAATCTCACGAAACAGTTTGGTGCCTTTGGCGATTTGGATTAAATTGACCCCGAGAATATCGGAGTCTGTTTGGCACCCCAAGAGAATCGGAAATGTCTTACTCAGAAGACAAATTGGCCATTTGTTGGCGGAATTTATTGTTGGCGAGGAAGTTTCGGTTAGTTTATGGTACTACAGAAGATTTGGATAACGTTTCTGTTTGCAATTATTGTGTTGTTTGGATGGCACTAGCAGTGTGTTCGACGTTAAATTTAATGGAGAAACACTTCAAATAACAAATTAGAAGCAATCCGCCTATAGTTTTGATGTTAATATTGTTAGTTGATTATATGTTTCATTAAATATGCACAAAGGATCCTAGAACGCGTTTTATTATGAATTTATTTTAGCGGTTCGGTATGCCGCGAAATAATTATATTTTTTATGCAAATGTATTGTATAAGTAGGTATTATATAAACTTAGATATTATATAAAGGATGTATTATATTAAAGAGGTATTAAATAAGGAAATGTATTATATAACAAACCTAGGTAATTATATTTTTATAAAAATGTATTATATAAATAGGTGTTATATTAACTTCGGTATTATATTTACTATGTATTATATAAAGAAATGTATTATATAACGAAATTGGGTAATAATCATATTTTTATAAAAAGGTATTATATAAGGAAATGTATTCTACAAAAAACTAGGTAATAATTATATTTTAATAAAAAGATATTGTATAATGAGGTATTATATTAACTTAAGTATTATATTAAGGAGGTATTATATAAGGATATGTATTATATAACAAAACTATTTAATAATTATATTTTTATAAAAATGTATTATATAAAGAGGTATTATATAAGAAAATGTATTATATAACAAAACTAGGTAGCAACTATATCTTTATTAAAAGGTATTATATTAACTTAGGTATTATATTAAGGAGGTATTATATAAGGAAAT
>JAPMOQ010062750.1:289632-305673 GCA_026543055.1 Argiope trifasciata
ATAGTTATGTTTGTAGTATAGTTTATAGTTATGTTTGTAGTATAGTTAATATTTATATATAGTTTTTGTTATATTTGAAGTATGGTTTATATTTTCATATAGCTTATAGTTTTATATGTAGTATAGTTTATATTTATATATAGTTTTTTGTTATATTTGTAGTATGGTTTCTATTTACATATAGTTTATAGTTATATTTGTAGAATAGTTTGTATTTTATGTATAGCTTACAGTTATACACTGAAGTGACAAAAGTCATGGGATAGCAATATGCAAATATACAGATTGCAGTAGTATCGCAGCGAAAACGTATAAATGCGCCGTTCGTTTTCCAGAGCTTTCATTTGTGTTCAAGTTATTCATGTCAACAGGTTTTTCGTGATTTATGGCGGTACGACGAGAATTAACAGACTTTGAACGTGGAACATCACATTTTCGCAATTATGGACATCTATACAGACAGCAAGGCTCAATATTCCTGCAGAGGACTTCCAACGACTTGTGGACTCCATGACACGTCGAGTTGTTGCACTTCGCCGGGCAAAAGGAGGACCGACACGATATTAACAGTCATCCCATGACTTTTGTCACTTCAGTGTATATGCAGTATAGTTTAATCTGTACAAACGCACTTAAAACGGAATTATCGATATATACTTCATATACATATTAGAAATAAAACATCCAATAACATTGTTACATTATCTTTAACATATCGGCCAATGTTTAGAATATCGAACAATGATAATGCTTGATAAACGCCTTCTTATAATTTTGATCGTGGACATTAAAATTCAAACTTCAATCAATACAACAGGAAATAATAAACTCAAGAACCTGACCATTCAATTTGATTTTATCATTCTATAAATAAGAGCTTCTCCATCAAAAATCATGGACATAGTTGACAAATTCATAAAAAGCTGTCGCCGTTTTCTGATGTGACATAATAATGTATCGCCTCATTAGTTCAATTTAAAGTTAGGATAACTAATTAGAGAAGATTTCTCTTCCCTAATCACTGTTCGAGTCTAAGGCCTACAGACTGAGCCGTCTCATTAGAAGCCACTGTCTACTGGCGGTGCGTTTGATTCCACTTAATGCCACTTGAGTTTCAAAATAGATGTCGCTGAAAATACTCTCATGAAGAGGATGAATGACGTCAAGTGCGGTATTGGTTCGGAGCATCATTAAAGTTTTCGATCAGATTTGACAATCTTAGGGCACAGTAAAAAAATCCCTTCTGGTCAGACATAATTCAAATAAGATAATTTTTTTATTTATATATTAATTATAGTTATATTTTTAGTGTAGTTTATATTTACATACCATTTATTTATATTTATAGTTTAATTTATATTTAAACATAGTTTATAGTTTATATTTATATATAGTTTATAGTTATATTTGTAGTATAGTTTATATTTATATATACTTTATAGTTATATTTGTAGAATATTTTATATTTATATATATTTTAGTTATATTTGTAGTATAGTTTATATTTATATAGTTTATTTATTTATATTTTTAGTATAATTTATATTTATACACATTTTACAGTTCATATTTATACATACTTTATAGTTATATTTGTAGTTTTATAGTAGTTTGTAGTTTGTAGTTTATATTTATATACAGTTTATAGTTTTATATTTGTAGTATAGTTCATATTAATATATACTTTATAGTTATATTTGTAGAATATTTTATATTTATATATAGTTAACAGTTATATTTGTAGTATAGTTTATATTTATATATATAATTTATAGTTATATTTGTAGCATAGTTTATACTTATATATAGTTAATTTATTTATATTTATAGTATAGTTTATATTTATAAATAGTTTATAGTTTTATATTTATATATAGTCTAAAAATAATTTCTAGATATTTAGAGATAGCCTTATATTTCTAGTTGAAAAAAATGATTTAAATGAACTTTGTTTTATGTTGTTTAGAGTCAAAACTTATAATAATAAAAAGAATGCAAAGTCTAATATTTTTATAGTCCTTTTGTTCATTGTCATAAAACAACTTCAATATCTTAAGAAATACTCTAAATGATATAAATGATTTAACTATATAAATAAAAATGAATGTTTGTCTGTATGTCTCTTATGCCTTTCTAAACCGTTCATGCGATTGCGATGAAACTTGGCCAGCTTATTGTTTACACCTACGGGATGGTTACAGGGATAGTACAATGATCTAAAATTTAAAAAAAAACCGAATCTCAACCACATTTATTTTTCAAGGATTAACGTCCAAATAACTCGTCGAGGAGACACAATAGATTCAGTAAAAATGCTAAATCCAAGTGAAAGGTTTATTTTTTGTAACAATAGCACGCAAAAGGCATGCAAATCACTCTCAGTGGTAACAACTTTGTTACAGATTATGCAAGAAAGTTTCGGGGAAACCAACTCTGGGCTTTCTTTAATTAAAATTAAATTTTAACGTTTTTTGCAATAACTACCAAAAATATTGTTGCACAAATAATTTTGCATCATCTTAATTTTCTAAATTATCTTTTCAACTAAATTAATGATTTCATGGTATAAATATATTTTCTATGTTGAATTAATTTTAAAGGAAAATATTTTAATCACCTTTTCTAAAACTAAATTTGAGAATTGTGAACGAATATTAAATGAATCACAAGATACAATAGTTTCTATCATTACCATTCTGAAAAAACGTCAGGAATCTGATCCTTTTAAAAAATAAATAAAAACGTAATTACGTTAGTTATTTTAACTACGCTTATAGGAGATTGTAGAATAAAGAGATGAATTTTCATTCGTCTCATTTTCCGGTCTTCTTTCTCAAGTACTAAATACAGTTAAATAATTCACGTTTCCATCTTCTTTGAAAAAGTCTTAAAATGTATACAACTCATAGTTATCCTTTGGTTTTTAAAAAATGACTTGTTAAAATATCAAAGGTTAGACACTCTTCAATATTACGTTGATTGAAAAGTTGGTCAAATTTATTAAAAATCCTAAATTATAGTCAGTTAATTAGAAAGTGTATTTCTTGCTTTTTTATTATTATCTTTATTATTATTATATATATATTTTATTTTTTCCAAATTTTTAACATTTTCCATAAATGTTGTTGTTAAAATTGATTTTCACAAAAAATAATTTGCGTGAATGTTCTTTAGCGTTCATTAAATAGGTGTGAAATCGCTCTACTGGAAAGGAATTAGTGTTTAAATATTCAAGTGTATACACTTAAAATTATATTTAGGTGGAGATTACAAATTTTCAGACGAGTAAAGAGAGTGATTATTTATTAGAACACTGAATGAAGAAAAAAGCATATGGCAGATACAAAAAGAAAATGCATTGATTGTAACACTTTAAAAAAGAACGAAAAAATCAATACTGGCTTACGTGAACAGAAATTTTGTTCAAAAACGAAGAAAAAATATAATTATAAAAATGAGTTAGTGGCATTTCAGGCCAGATTTCTAAAAATTGCCGTGGCATTCAACGAATTACATCTCGTTTTCATCTTTTGAAAATTCTGAAAGGAATACAGCATTGAGTGCAGCAAACAAATTAGTAGATTTTATTTGAGAGCTTCTTTTAGTATCATATGCTTTTAATATCAAATATCAGTCCTGCGTAAGCGCAGGGTTCGCAACTGGGTAACTATCACATGGGTAACCTATTGTGACAGTCAGAAAGCCACATCTTCTTTAACTGATCGTCATTAACGTTACAAGACCTGTTGGATGAAAAGTTCCACCGAAACATTTTAAAATTCGTAAAATCCATTGGCATTTACACTTGTATTTAACTCCTTTAACTTCCTTTCAAGCTTGACTTTTACATTGCATCATGATAAAGAGTTTTTAGCACCTTTCTTTCATTTTACATTTTTAACCCCTTCCAATAAGATTTAGGAATGCAAAATTTAGGGGTGAAATAGCTATTTAATTTTTATTTAAGAAATCTGAGTTCATTTTTTAATTCTAACTAATTTATAATTATTAATTAAAATTATATTATTGGTATGAATTGTAATTTGTAAGTTCGCATTCAACATTTCTTCAAACATCTCTAGTAAATTCGGATTAGCCCCTAGTTTTCGCGTTTACTCTAGGCACTCTGGTATTATCATTTTTTTAAATAATTTCAGGCACATAATGTACCTACGACTCCAGAATATTCTCAAAATTCACTTACTCATTATGCACGTTTTTGTCATCTTGGTAATATTTCACTATCATTAGTTTCATTATCAGTATCAGTTGCTTATTTTCTAATTTTTCTGAATCACTTTGGTCTTCTTGATCTACATTACTCTTATTCATTAAGGTATTTATCTCACTGCATGTTTAGCATTTCGTTTGTCAGATGTTCAGGCTAAATGTTTATTAGAATATATGAACGTATTTATTAGAATGGCTACTAATAGTTTGGCCGTAACTTGCACCAAGACAATCAAACGATGTATGATAGTGATCTATGATATCAACATAAGTAAAAAAAGTGCACCTGCATTCAATACACTAGAAATTTTAAATTAAATTAAATATTATATTCAACAGTAACTTAGTCGCATGAGGAGTATAGCTCGTCATGCCATATAGCACAATGACGAGTATAGCTTGTCATTGTGCTATATGGCATGAAAAATCAATGACGAGCTATACTCGTCATTTTACGGGAAGGGGTTAACCTTGTACGTATTTGAACTTTTATTTTTTGATAACTTGATATCTTTCTGCTTTTCTTTTTTTATCATGTGTGGTTTTGTAATTCGATTTATAATAGTTTACCATTTTGCTTGGAGCAGAATGATGAAATATGGTTTTTTTGCGCCAAAAAACCCTAACCAACCTACTACATCTTGCGTTTCTACAAAGGAAATAAAAGACAGGGTTTTCTAAGAACGTGTTTCTTTCTGCTGGTTCTCTCTTTGTGTTTCCTTTCTTTCTCAGAATGGAGGCATTTTTAGGACGAAAATTCTGTTCTCTGCCGTGAATGGGAATCGTAGATGTTCCCGGATTTTCGTGCAACCGTCACAGGAAATGGGTTGTAATTGAACAGATAGCGGAATTCGTGGTATGGGTAGAAAGCGGGATGGCGTATCTTTTCTTATTTTTTGCTATTGAACTTATTTGCCTAGTTTTCAGAAAGGATATAAAGAAAAGTATTACAACCAGTTACGAAGAACTTCGCTGAAATAAATAAATCGCGAATACTTCTGTCATAATTCATCCATTTTATTTCTCCACTGTCTTCTGAAAAGGAATTCATGGCGTTTTAAAACAATCAAAAATTTTTTTATTCACTTGAAAAAAAAAAAGGGGGAGTTAGTTGTCTGTCATTAGGGATTCACCAAAGAGGAAATAATTTCAAAAGTGAGTACTCAAAAATAGGTCTGACCTTCGAAAAACCTATTTGAATAGGAAATAGTTTAAATTATTTTGGACTGCTTCGAAACAAGAGATAACGATAAGTTCTTACTACACCAAATAAAAATGGGTCGCCTGGTTGATACAGCGTCAGTCTCGCAACCGAAAGGTAGCGAGCTCTGTCTTAGTCGAGGCCAAAGACCGCAGTGTTGGCCAATGGCAGTTGGGGCACGTTCAATAGGTTGTGGCTGCAAAGTCATAAAAGTTCCCATAACAAATGATACCTCTGGGGGGTACTGAATCCGGGATGAGTTGGTCTCTCAAATATTTCTGATCTTCAAAAATCCAATTTGAATAGGGAATAGTTTGAATTATTTTGGACTACTTCAAAACAAGAGAGTACGATAAGTTCTTACTGGACAGAATAAAAATTGTTTCGTGAAAAGTAATGAAACCAGAATATGATGCATTAACCCTTTGCTGTCCTATGTCGAGAGTGACACGACATCGCTTTTCGTTCTGGCACGTCCCATGTCGAGTGTGACTCGACATCACTTTTCGTTCTGGCACGCCCCATGTCGAGTGTGACTCGACATCGCTTTTCGTTCTGGCACGTCCCATGTCAAGTGTGACTCGACATCGGTTTTCGTTCTGGCACGTCCCATGTCGAAGTGGATCGACATCGTTTTGTGCTCTGCTGCATTCTGTATCAAATTTCACCCGATTATATTTTAGTCTTAATCCGAATGAGATAAGATCACAGCTATAGTGTTGTCTACAGTCTGAAATAGGTATTTGCGCATTCTTATTTAATGTATTAATTATAGGCTGGAACGCACTTCCGAATCCAGCGCGAATCTGCTGGAACAAAACAATGAAGAGAGCTCGGTTTGCAAAGGGTTATTGTCAGAAAATTCTGTTGTTGATTGAAATATTCTTCAAACCAGAGGCAAGTGAGTGAAGTTTGATTCACGCTGACGACAGCAAGTTAGATGGTTGTGGTTGGTTAGTTGAATTTACTGGCGAAAGTGCCATACTTGGCTGTGCTGCGACGAAAATATGTTAAATCAACAGGATCACAGTACAATAAAATTTTAAAATATCAAAATAAATATCCAAACTTACATGAATAGAATATCTAAAATCATGAAAAACAAGCGCAAAACATGTGTAATATTTGAATAAATTTACAGCTAAAATTAAAAGGAAAGTTAGAAGCAGTAGCAGCAAAAATCGTATAAGAGGGGGGAAAAAGAGGTTAGGGTTAAGCATGTGACAGAGCCTTCACTTTCTTTGATTCTTCTAAGAAAGTAAAAGCTCCTGTCAAAAAAGTAGCAGGTTTAAACGACAAAAAAAAATTTGGTGTTGAAAGAATGAATTACTGGAGCAAAGTTGTTGAAAAATGAATTCAACAATAACATAGTAAAGATGCTGTGAATTATTTCCATTAAGTCCTGAGCAACCTAAGAGAGATTAAGGTAACGACTACGTTAAAAAAATGGTTATCGAACTCATAGGCGAATTTTTTCTGTATTGTTATTTCTAATAGATCAGACTTTCCTCTTTCCAAAAGAGTTTATATTTTCTAGGAAAAGGAAGGCCTGACTTGTCATCCAGGGTCACATATTGTTTCAGATAAAATTTGTCTTTAACTTTAGTTTTCTCATAACTTTAATTTTCATAAAAATTCTCCACCATTAACATAATACAGTAAAATCTCGTTACAACGAATTCCGTTACAGCGAAAAATTCCGTTATAACGAAATTTACAGAAGTCCCTACCGAAAACTTATTAAAACAATGTTAAATGAATCTCGATATAACGAAATTATCAAATTAAGAAAATCTCGTTATAACGAACTACTCAGACCTTCTTCGAGTTTCTTTCAACTTATTTCCGAGGTGGTTCCACACCCTCTCCGAGGAAACAGATATCCCGAAGCAGGTGCTGCGATTTACTGCTCCCCGGGTCGAAAGGGTACGCAGCTGTGTTATAAAAGTTGGTGGCGGGTAGTGTAACTAACAAACAAAAACAGATTTTTCCGAGAAGTAAACAAAAAATTGTCGCGGTGCAAAAACAAAACTGAATAATTATTGGTTCCATTCTCAATAAAAAAAAACCTCTAGCCTTTCGTGTAGTGTAGATTGTCAGACGGGATTGAGAAGTGTTACGAAAAGTAAGGTTTTTGCGTACTCTACAGCTCGATAACTGATGGCTCCTTCTGTTAAATGGAAACGGTTTTCTTTGGAAGAAAAGAAAAACATCATATTCAAGGTAGACAATGGAATTAAAAAGGTGAGGTGGCTAAAAAGTCTGGCATTTCTCAATCAACATTGTCAGCTTTTTTAAAAGATCATGAAAACATTTTTAAGCAACTGCAAACTTCTGTTCTTGGCCCTCAAAGAAAAAGGTTGCTTAAAGCCCAATTTGAAGATGTTGATAAGGCAGTTTTCAAATGGTTTCAAGATGTTCGGTCCAGAAATGTTCCACTGACCGGACCTTAAATCCGAGAAAAAGCCTTAGAATTTGCTAAGATGCTGGGTGTAGAAAACTTCAGTGCTAGTTTTGGATGGTTGATTCGCTTTCGAGAGCGGTACGGAGTGGTTATGAAATCCATATCTGGGGAGGCGAATGACTCGCCGATGGAATCGGTCAACGAATGGGGAAAAGGAGAAGTGGCAGCCCTCATCAAAAAATACAGCTCAAATAATGTGTTCAATGCTGATGAAGCTGGTGTTTTTTTCAGCTTGAGCCGAGAAAAACCTTGGCCTTAAAAGGTGACAAATGTGTTGGTGGGAAGGCTTCAAAGCAACGAATCACTACCCTCTTTTGCTGTAACAAATCCGGAATAGAGAAGCGAAAAGTTCTCATCATTGGCAAATCCGCAAAACTTCGATGTTTTAAAAACTGTAAATCATTACCATGCATTTACAAATCAAACAGAAAAGTATGGATGACACAATCTATTTTTAATGAATGGCTCATCGATTTTGATAAAGATATGAAAAAGAAGAGGAGGAAAATCCTTCTTCTCATTGACAACTGTACTCCCCATAATAATCCACCAAAATTGGATAACATCCATGTGGAATATTTCCCGACTAATTGCACATCAAAGCTTCAACCTCTTGAGCGAGGTATCATCCGAGCAGTAAAATCCCGCAACAGAACCTTTTTACTGCGTCAAAGTTTGCACGATTTGGAGAAAAATGTGGATAAAAAATGCAACATTAAGGAAGCTATTAAATGGATATGTAGATCTTGGGATGATATCAGTCAATCCACAATAGGCAACTGTTGGAAGCATTCAACCCATTCAGTAGACGATGATTCAGCTCCAGAGGATGCCTATTTAGAAGAAGAGAATCCAAACGAAACTCAGCAATCGGAGTTAGAAGAAATTTGGAACGCCACAAAAAAGAAAACTTCGATTTCAGATGAGGTTGGTTTGAACGATTATCTCGGTGCAGATGACAACGTCCTAACATGTTATGAACTGACAGAAGAAGACATCGTTCAATCCTTTAAAGACGGCAGAAGTGATGCTGATGACGAAAGCAGTGAAAATGAAAAAACTGTGGTAGAAGACAATGCGCCAATTGTTACTTCAACAGAAGCGTTAACGAGTTTGGAGACATTGCGATCATTTATTAATTCACAAAGTAATGGGCCGGACTTGATTTTTTCAAGCATTCACCATCTTCAAAACTACTTAGTTTCTAATGTGACGACTAACCGTGTACAGAAAAAGATCCTAGACTTTCTAAAATAAAATTTTTATTTCTTTGCAATCTATTTTTTAAAGGTGATTGCTTCCCTAGAGATAAGTCATTTTTTTCATATTTTAGATAATAGTAGCATCCACGTTCTTGAAAAGCAATTTTTCATGGTTGGTTTTGATAATTTCTTAATCTAATTGTTTCTTATGTTTAATTTTGAAAATTCCGTTACAACGAAATATCCGTTATAACGAAAAAAATTTACGGTCCCCTGAAGTTCGTTGTAACGAGATTTTACTGTATTTAAAAAACGAATAGAGGCATTTTCATAAAAATTTCAGCGAGCGTTTTAAGTATTATGAGCAATGAAATGAACCAAAAGTTTGATTGTCGGTGAGACACTTAAGTATTTTCAGAAAAATTAAGCAATGAATTTATGGAAAAAATGCATATATGCGCATATTTTTGCCCATCACTTCTTTGCATCTCCAAATCTTTCTTGGATTTTGGTTCCTTTCATTCATCAATATAATCTATAACTTGTGTGCAAAGAAAAATAGAATTGCTGCATCACCATTTTGTGTAGAGTACTAACCTTTTTAGCTAAATTTCGTTAAAATTTACTGCATATTTTAATATTTCTCAAAATATATTTTCAAATAGTTTTTGGTATTTATAGTGTTTATAATTGATAAAATATCCAAAAAACATAAATAAATTCAATTTTTCAAAATTTTTCCTAGGAACCTACTCGGACACCTTAATGTACTTTTAAAGAGATGCTTGATAATTATTTATTTTAAGTTTAAATGTCATTTAAGCTCGAGATAAGCCATTTATTTGAATATACATCTACATAAAACTAATCATTTACTCATATTTGTACTAAAATTGAAGCACAATGTTCAAAGAAGTATTTCATTATAAATACTTTTCTGAAATAATGTTGAGAAGTCGAATTATTGGATATCATCTCACATTCTATAAGAATAATTTGTTCTTCCTTAGTAAGATTTTATTATATGTGCTTTAAAATAAGACTCAAATTCTGGTAACTGTGTAACTTTTTGATTTTCGTCTTTATAATCTCTAGGCATAGTCGAGATAGGCTCAAAGATATGAAATAATTTTAATTCTTTTATGAATTGTGCTATGTGTTTATGTGTGTCGCTATAAATAAATATTTCTGCTGCTAATTATTGAGAAGATCTTAAAACTTATCTTTTGCTGCAACCAACATTTATAATTGAAGAAATTTATGCATGATTAATTTTTCACCCACACTGATTAAAGATTAAAACAGAAATAGTGGTAAAATAGATCTGCCAATGTATAACACCTGAAGTTACTGCACACAAAATAATTTCTAATCAAAGCAGAGCAGTTATTAATCTATTATATTAATTATAATGCTTAACACATTCAATGCCAGTACCCATGCCTGATATCAGGCCCACTTATCTAATGAGATGGCCCCTTCTTTGCTATGTTTTATCTGTAGTAGAAGGTGTCATCTAACAACATAGATGGTTTAGTCCTGGAAAGGAACGCAATCTACGAGTTATATCTAATTGGTAGTCAACGGGTTAATACCTGAAGTGACTGCACACAAAACAATTTTTAATCAAAGCAGAATGGTTCTTGGTCTATTAAAAATGATTCCAAGAGCTAACTCGTTCACTGCCACTCCATTCGCCTGATGTCAGGAGCGTCTGTGAAATGAGATGACTCCTTCTTCGCCATCTTTTAGCTGTAGTAGAAGAAGGCGCCATCTCACAACAGATGGTTTGATCCTAGAAAATAACGCAATCAACGAATTGCAATGTAGTTGGCAGTCAACGTGTCGAAACCTGAAGTGACTGCACGCAATATAATTTGGAATCAATAGTTTTTTGTCTATTAAAAATGCTTCTAATAGTTAAGGGAATTGGCTAATTCTTCACTTTCATTAAAAGAATCGACCATCACCGAGCTTTTCATCGTAATAATATCTTTTAGCACCAATAAATTTCCATTCAGAATAAACTCTCACTATCTTAAAATCTTCTTGCATACAGCCGACCACCCCGCCACCACTGGACGTAACAGTACCGACAGGATGTGTGGTGGTCAACTGCTGAATAAGTACTGTCCAACCTTACATGGACCGAACAGTCAAACTAACATTCCTTTCGGGGTAGTCAATAGCCGTCTTTCCCCCCACCTGCACATTCTCAAACAGTGGGAATGAAACTTTCCATCTTTGACATCATATCCTTCAGGGTTTTGAGATTACTCGGTACCAAGGGTAGTGGCAGTGAACGTGTCAACACGTTGACTGCCAACTACGAGATAACTCGTAGATCGCGTTCTTTTCTAGGACCCAACCATCCATTTTATTAGATGACGTTTTCTCTACTGCAGTTAAAAGATAGCAAAGAAGAAGTCATCTCATTGGACAGATGGTTTGGTTCTAGAAAAAAACGCAATCTACGAGTTGTCTCGTAGTTGGCAGTCAACGTGTTGACACGTTCACTGCCAACGCCTCTACTCTCTCCTGATATCAGGACCCTCCGTCTAATGAAATGAACCCTTCTTTGCTATCTTCTAACTGCAGTAGAGAAGGGGTCATCTAATGACATAGATAGCTTGGTCCTAGAAAAGAACGCAATGGACGAGTTATCTCGTAGTTGGCAGCCAACGAGTTAAGGGAATTGTCTAACTCATCAGTTTCATTAAAAGAATCGACTATCACGCGAGCTGTCTCTTTTCATCGTAAATAACCGTTGCGATAGATTAGAAGCGGTCAGGTTTTTCCATCGAAAATGGGGGGGGGGTTATACTGACCGCATATGCTTCCAATGGATGCCGGAGTGTCAGGCACTGCGAAATGGTATTCAGTTGAAGAAAACAAATAACTTAACTAAAGTCCAAGGGTTACCAATGTTGCTATTGGCGATAGGTAGAACCAAACTCAGGAGTTTATGATTTGTAGCCAGATGACATGAATACAAGATTAAAAGTGACCACTCAATCTTGAGGTTCATATCTGGCTTCCACTCCCCTTCCAGAGAGAGGAGAGACGAACGCTGTTAAGTGGTGATTCTATTTGACTGTTGAATTTTTAATACCTCTTACCCATTTTTGGGAAGACTGATTAGTTATCAGCTCCATTTTTTTATTTAAAAACCTTTATTTGTTATCTTTTTTATTTCTTAGGAGATTATTTATCGCCATTATTTATTTATTATTTGGGTAGAGGTCGCCACACCACCTGCAGGAAGGTAGCGTATTTTATTTTCATCGTCCTAGGTCATCAATATTGCGATTGGTGATAACTAAGATCGCACTCGGGACCTTAAGGTTAGTAGCCCGATAACACAACCGCAAGACTAAAAGTGACCACTCAATCTTGAGGATGTTATCTGGCTTATAAAGCTTCCACTACAAAGAGCTTTTAGCACCAATAAATGTCCTTATAAAGCTTCCACTACAAATAGCTTTTAGCACCAATAAATGTCCGTTTCAGAATAAGCCCTTACCATTTTAAAATCTATTCTCTATAAGAATACATTAACTTTTTGGAAAGGAAGATGCTTACAAAGAAATTCAAAAGGTGCATTCAAAAAATCACCAATGTTTTGTCTTTAACATGTTGACTACCTACTACAAGGTAACTCGTCGATTTCGTTCTTCAGTAGGACCAAACCCTCTATGTTATTAGATGACACCTTCTCTACTACAGCTGAAAGATAGCTAAGAAGGTGTCATCTAATAACATAGATGGTTTGGTCCTACAGAAGAACGCAATCGACGAGTTATCGTGTAGTTGGCCGTCAATGTGTTAAAACCCATTCTCTAGAAGAAAACATTAACTTTTTGAAAATGAAGATGCTTACAAAGAAGTTCAAAAAGTGTATTCAAAATCTACTCAAAAGGTGCATTCTTATTCAAAAGGTGTATTATGTTCTGTGTTTAAGAAATGAAAATCATGAAAAAAGTGCGTACCTGATTCGCGTCCAGTCCCCAGAACTCGAGCTCCTCCTCGAAGAGTGGTCCGCACACGTTGGTGGGGTAGTGGAGCTTCCCGGTCCTATAGTAATTGAGGATCTGCGCGAACACCCCCGGGTGTCGGTCGAAGAAGTATTCGTTGAGGACCGGATCGTAGTTGGCGAGCGCCTCGGTCAGTCGGGAGAGGCGCGTCGCAGGAATCTTCTTGAGGGTGGCCTTGTAAGTCTCGAAGCGGATCCCACCGATGTTCAGAACCACGCGATTGTCACAATCGATGACTGTCCTGCTCGGCTGGTACATGGTCCCTTAAGAGAATATCCACAACCTTCTTGGCGGATCCATCGATTTGGCGAAAAATTTTGGTATTTGACGAAGAATCTATGTTTTTCAACTGGTACTTGACGAATGATGCAACCAAAGTTTGCCAGTTAATTACTATGAAATCGGTAGCCCCTGGTGATGCATTTACTTCATCCAAGAGGATCCAGCAGCAAGCAAGTGTGGTTTCTAGACAAAATGGCCAGTAATGTGGTGGTAAGAGCTTATTCCAGCTTAATTGCCTCTGTAAGCACAGTTTTGTTGTGACTATCGATAGTTGTTCCCAGTAAAAATTGAAGCATCTACAGTTTTAACTATTTCTGTGCAACAGGCAAGTTAATCTCAAGTTTGAGATACGGTAACAGTTAGAGTTCAATCACTTCAGTTTCAGTCACTTCACTGGTTGAGATTAGAGATTGTTTCAAACTGCATTTTGAAATTTTGGATTGGTATAAAATACAGTTTTTGTGATAATTAATAGTCCATATTGGTGAATCTTCGCTCCCTGATCCAAGTTTATTTGGGCTTGACTAAGAACTTTTTTTTTTGAATAACATTAGGTAAAAAACAGTTCATTGAACTATTAGAGGTCTTTTGTGGTATAAACTTGTACCAGTACTCAGTGGAATGATGAAGCAATATTTGTGGACCGAGTTTTATCATGCTGTATTGACATGGTTAATATGAGCTAAACACGGTATCAACTTCAATGACCATTCTTCCTATTTCTTTTTTGCTATTTTGAGAAATTCACGAGCCATTGAAAAACGCCATATCTTTTTCCGGTAACTTTTCATGCCATTTCTTAAAATCTTTTGATATTCGCCAGTGAAACAGAAACTTTACATTTTTAACACTATTGAAATCAAGAAACTGGCTAAAATCAGAGAACTTGGCTCAACACGATAATTTACTGTCTGAAGCACTGATTCAGTTATGAAATTATTCAACGGCGTACTGAAGAAACATTAGAAATGATTTTTCAATTAGATCATGCGTTTTACTCTGAATATTTTAAGGTAACGGCAATTTAGCGCAGATATTTTAAGCTTCTTTTTAATCTGATTTACCAGAAAAATTGTTTTAATAGCTAGAACAACATACTTCGTGATACTTTATACCATCTAGATTCGCTATGTGATTTCTGATCAAGCTTGTCTATAAACGAGTATACCTTAAAAATACTTCTTGATACTATATTTGGTGCCTTCTGTATGTAAAATAAGTTTCAGAACTACAATCTGTGCTCACTTTGGTTGATAATTTATTTCTATATTATTTACTCGCCTTCCTACCATTAATATCTTCTGCATTAATTAATTCTATTATTCTTCCTTTTCTGTGAATGATTCTATTCACTTTTACAGTGCGAAAAAGGTGTTAAAAATTAAATAGGACGTTTCGATATGTTGACAGAACAGCACTTCCCCGAGGTGCAATGATATATATGTTTCATTAATATGTAATTTGAAAAAACTAAAACTTTTTTAATTCTAATTTTCTCTTTAAAAGAAATCGTGTGTAATGAAAAACTTTTGTTAAAATAGTATTTGTATGTAACTGTCTTAGTTTAGGATTAAAATGTCAGGTCTTTGAGTCTTTTTTTTTATTATTATTTTCGAATGCAGAAAGCGAAGACACTTGAGTTGAGATGTTTGGGCGCTGATTACAGTATAAAGCTCAGAAATAGTTTTGTTTTGACGCCTTTTAGGACGGATTCTTAGCGTTTTGGTGTATAATAAGTGCTTTTTCTAATGCTTATAGAAGTATTTTTTTAAGTAATATAATTTTTTTTCTAAATGGCCACAAATGCAATATAACTGACAAAGATTTGCTTCGCACTATACTTCGAGCATACTAACACTCCCTATACAAAAAAATACAAGCTTATCGAAGACTAATCCTTTTATTAATATGCTTTTAGAAGCAATTATAAATGAATGCATGCTTTAATTTCTTATGAAAAGCAAAAGAATATGTTTGAGTTGAAATATTAAAAATGAGCACTTCATAGCCACTAATTCAGTTAATTTCGATCTTTATCCAAACATCGTCTAAAATGATTGGATCTCCGATGGAACTTATCATCATTATTATTCTTTCTATTTCCTCCATGGCAGTGATGATAACTCAAAAAAATTGTGATATCTTATTCAAATAGAAATTAATTAAATTTCTGAAACGACGAAGTTAGAAATTTCTCTTGAGCATAATAGTATTTTTTTTCTTCTTTTTCTTACTTAAACAGAGCAGATATTTCTTGGTATTGAAGATTAAAATTTTTTATATTCAAATTGAAAAAGTCATTTTAAAAATTGGTTGCATCCAAACTACAGGGTTTCCAGCTTTACCTTCGTCAATACGATTTCTTTTATATTGCAGTTTCTCTTCCATGAATTGCAATAAAACCTGAAATTAAAAAGAAATCACACGAAATTTCAGTAAAAATTCTAGAAAGCACTGTATCAAACATTAAGAAAAAAAGAAATCATATGAGATTTCAGTAAAAGTTCTAGAAAGCACGGTATCAAACATTAAGTAAAAGTGAACTCATACGAGATTTAAGTAAAAGTTCTAGAAGGCACTTTATCAAACATTAAACATATAAGTAAAAATGAAATCATACGAGATTTC
>JAPMOQ010062750.1:309173-321140 GCA_026543055.1 Argiope trifasciata
AGCACAGTGAAACTACTGAACTGTACTGTTTCACACTGTACTCTTCCGAAAGAAATTATTAAAACGTGAGCACAGTGAAACTATTGAAACTGTACTGTTTCACACTGTACTCTTCCAAAAGAAATTGTTATTAAAACAAATGAGCACAGTGAAACTATTGAAACAGTACTGTTTCACACTGTACTCTTCTGAAAGAAATTGTTATGAAAACATATCAGCACAGTGAAACTATTGAAATGTACTGTTTCACACTGTACTCTTCTAAAAGAAACTGTTATCAAAACATATGAGAACAGTGAAACTATTGAACTGTACTGTTTCACACTGTACTTTTCAAAAAGAAATTGATATTAAAACATACGAGCACAGTGAAACTATTGAACAATCGCCAAATGATGTTATCTGTGCATTTTAAACGATCCTCAGCACGAAACGCGTGATAAAAACAACAACTTTATAAAGTTCATTGATCAATCAAACGCGAGCTGTTGATACTCTGTTGCTTAGCAATATAAAGAAACGTGTAGTGATACTCTCGAATTACAATACAAAAAGAATATTGACCCGACATCGACAGATGTCGCATGAATTTTCTGTTGAATTTATCATCATGGAGTCTTTTACCACTTTCATGGCGACTGCATTATTCAAATGCAGTCATTGCAATGTAACGTGTGTAATCTTACAACATCGTTCACACAGTTATGCTTGCGTTTTAGCAATTAATGCATACAACTACGTTAAAAGCACTGTTTATCGACCACATTGGCTATTCTTTAAATAATTCTTATTATTTCTTGTAGTTCAGACTTTTCTCTTCCAAAAACAGTTTATCTTTTCTAAGAAAAGTAAGGTCCTCAAAACCGTAATTTTCATAAACATTCTCCACCGTTAACATGATATTATTTCTTCACTGTTCTTAATTTTTTTTTCAGTTCTGACTTTTCTCTTCCCAAAATTGTTTATCTTTTCTAAGAAAAGGAAAGTCTGACTTATCTTCCAGGGTCACATACTTTTCCAGCTATAATTTGTCTTTAGCTTTAAGTTCCTCAAAAATTTTAATTTTCATAAAAATTCTTCACCGTTTACATGATATCCCAAAAACTAATAGAGGTATTTACATAAAAATCTCAGAGCGTGATTTAAATGATATGGTCAATGAAATGAACCAAAAGTTGTATTTTTGGTGAAATACTTTTTTCATTTAGAGGTGTTTTCAGAAAAATTAAGTTGCCAATTTATGGTAAAAATGCATACATACGTATATTTTTGCCCGTCACTTCTTTGCATCTCAACATTTTTCTTAGATTTTGGTTCATTTCATTCATCATTGTATTCTATAACTTGTGTACAAAGAAAAATAGAATTGTTGTATTGCTATTTTGCGTAGAGTGTTGACCAATTTGGTTAAATGTTATTAAAATTTACTAATGTATCTGACTATGTTAAAGCACTGGTTATCAACCACATTGACGAATTAAAAAAAATTCTTATTGTTTCTTGTATTTCAGACTTTTCTCTTCCCAAAACAGTTTATTTTTTTTAAGAAAAGGAAGGTCTGACCTATCATCCAGGGTTCCATTTTTTCAAGTATAATTTGTCTTTAGCTTCAATTTCCACAAAATTTTAATTTTCATAAAAATTCTACACCGTTAATATATCTCGAAAACTAATAGAGGTGTTTATATTATCATTTCACTGTGTATTTTAAATATTATGGACAATGATATGAACCAAAGGTTTTATTGTTGGCGATTTTTTTTTTCCCTTTATTTATATTTTTAGAAAAATGAAGTTGTGAATTGATGGTAAAAATTCATACGTACGCATATTTTTACCCATCATTTCTTTGCATCTCGAAATGTTTCTTTGATGGTGGTTCATTTCATTCATCATTGTTTTCTATAACTTGTGTACAAAGAAAAATAGAATTGTTGTATTGCTATTTTGCGTAGAGTGTTGACCAATTTGGTTAAATGTTATTAAAATTTACTAATGTATCTGACTATGTTAAAGCACTGGTTATCGACCATATTGACGAATTAAAAAAAAAAAAATTCTTACTGTTTCTTGTATTTCAGACTTTTCTCTTCCCAAAACAGTTTATCTTTTTTAAGAAAAGGAAGGTCTGACCTATCATCCAGGGTTCCATTTTTTCAAGTATAATTTGTCTTTAGCTTCAATTTCCACAAAATTTTAATTTTCATAAAAATTCTACACCGTCAATAGATCTCGAAAACTAATAGAGGTGTTTACATTATCATTTCACTGTGTATTTTAAATATTATGGACAATGATATGAACAAAAGGTTTTATTGTTGGCGATTTTTTTTCCCTTTATTTATGTTTTTAGAAAAATGAAGTTGTGAATTGATGGTAAAAATTCATACGTACGCATATTTTTACCCATCATTTCTTTGCATCTCGAAATGTTTCTTTGATGGTGGTTCATTTCATTCATCATTGTTTTCTATAACTTGTGTACAAAGAAAAATACCATTGCTGTATTACAATTTTGTGTAGTGTAAACCGCTTTGATTAAATTTCATTAAAATTTACCTCAAATTTTCCTATTTCTCAAAATGAATATTTTTAAATAATTCTTTTTGCATTTATAGTGTTTATTATTGATAATATATCTAAAAACCATATACAGTTTCTAAAAAATCTAATTCTTCAAAATAGTATAACAAAAGTATAACTTAATAGTATATCTGAAATATCAAAAGTATATCTTAATAGTATATCTTAAATATCAAAAGTATATCTTAATAGTATATTCAAATATCAAAAGTATATCTTAATAGTGTATCTTAAATATCAATAGTATATCTTAATCGTAGTATATCAAAATAGTAGGATATCTTAAGTGTTTTAATCAAACATTTGTCCGGCAATAATTTTATCTGTACGAAATAATGCAGAATGATTCTAAGATCATGGCACGTTTAGAAATCGGTGAAACTGGCCGAAATAAGACATTTCTGTAACATGAAATGAAAAGGAGATGAATACATGTGGTGGTGGGTGGTTGATGATGATGATGTGTCCGTGTTTGCACGAAAATGGGGTGCAGTAGCTTTTGATTATACAGAACCCTGAGCAACCAGAGGGCAGAAGTCTGACTTCTAGCTCAGACGAACATTCGCTTGCACAACCCCTTTTTTCAGGGTCGGGCACATTCACACTTCTCATTCACAGAACACAGAACAACCATGCCCGAACGGGGACTCGATCCCGGAACGCGCAGATCACGGGGAAGACACACTACCACTATGGCAGGACGCCTACTGGTGGGAGGTTCAATGTCATTAAAGAAAAAGCACATTGATAAACCAGATCATATAAACAACGGGGGGTTTAATGGAGGGTAACATTTTACAACGCGAAGCATAGGAACGGCAGGTTCGTTGACCTTGCACTTGGTTGGATAGTTCATCTCAAAACCTGAAGGATAGGATGGGAAAGATGGAGAGTTTCATTCCAACTGTTTGCAAGTGTGCAGGTGGGGTGACAGACAGCTGTTGACTACCCCGAAAGGAATCTCAGTTTGACTGATCGGTCCATGTAAGGTTGGACAAGACTTATTCAGCAGTTGACCACCACAAATCCTGTCGATACTGCTACAGTCAGTGGTGGCGGAGTGGTCTACTGTAGGCAAGAAGAAGTAGGTGTTCACTTAGAAATCTAATTAAAATTGAGGAGAAAAAAATACTGAAAATAAAGCACAATTCAAACATCTATAATTTATAAGTTCAGATAGTAAAAACTTTTTCGGATAGTTATTAAACATTATGCGCTGCCTAATCAGATTGCGATGGAACTTTGGCAACTTATTACTTGCGAGATGGTCATAAGCACAGTAAAATTATTTAATATATAAAATATATTTTTCTCATGTATTAATCAAGGATTACTGCCAAAAGAACTCGGCGAGGAGACACAACAGACTCAGTAAAAATGCTCAATTTAAGCAATGAAATTTTAATTAAAATTTTTAGAGTTTTTGCAGTATTTTCCGAAAATATTAAATTACCCAAATTTTTGCATCATTTTAACTTTAAAAAAATAATTGATTCAACTACATCAACAAATTTATGGCATAAATTTATTTAAATAAAAATAAATGTTTGTCAGTACGTCTCTTATGCATTACCGTACCACTCATCCGATTACGATCAAATTGAGAATCATTATCACTAGCACTTATTTGTTTCTGCTGAAGATGGAAAAACAAACAAAAAAATATTGCCAACACTAAAGTCTTGAATAATAAATTTTTCTTAAAAAAATAGTAACAACATTATTTACGCTTTTCCTTTATATATCACTCTATTTCAATGAATGTATTTCATGACCGATACGAAAATAAATATTATTTTTTCTATTATTCCTATTTAAACCAAGAGAGATATTTCCAAAATTATTTCTTCTGCGGCAGCAACGTGCTGGGTTCTTTCAGCTAATTTACATGCGTTACATATGTTGATGAGAAATAACTCGAAATTTTCCGTATAAATGTTTTTAATCAAATCAAAACAGAGGAATAAAATTTTAGGCTTATAATTTTCATACGGACAATTTCTACAAACATGAGCTCCCTATAGTTGAGAGTTTTAGAAAACTGAGTCATATATTTTTACAAATATGGGACATAAAGATGAAAAAGAAAGAAATATTTTGAAAAAACGTTTAATTAGTAACGTTTCAAATAGAATAAATAAGTGATATTTCTTAATTTTCTCTCGTTCAACAGCAATATGTTAATTAACGGAAAATAAATAATATGAATGACGCCATATGCAATTGTGGAACAGAATGAATTCCACGAATGACATCATATGCAATTGTAGAATATATGGAATGAAATCATATGAATCGTACAATAATATGAATGTCGCCATATGCAATTGTAGAGTAGAATGAGTTCCATGAATGACATCATATGCAAATGAAGAATATACGGAATGACGTCTTATGAATCGTAGAATAATATGAATGATGCCATATGCAATTGTGGAAAAGGATGAGTTCCATGAATGGCAACATATGCAATTGTAGAGTATATGGAATTACGTCATATGAATCGTAGAAAAATATGAATGACGTCATATTGAATTGTAGAGCAGAATGCGCAACCTTTTAAAATCTTCCGTTTCCATTACTAATATATCACACAATCGAAACCAGAATACTGCACAAATATAACAAAAATTACTTAATAGCTGCCAACTTAGAACTTTATTCGTGACTTTTTTGGGGTTGCGGTGGCCTGGTGGTCTGATCTCTGCTTCGGAACTTGAGCGTTTCAGGTTCGAGACTCGATTTTACCGAAGAACCGTCATGTGAGGGGGGTCTCTTGCACGTTGAATCTGTCAGGCGAAACGTCCTCCCGCTGGTGTGGAGAGGGGGCTGCCAGTTCAGATGTCGTCCTCGTCATCTGACCATGATTCAAAATGATGAGTTCCGTCCCAAAATAGCTCTTGTGTTGCTTTACAACGAACGTTAATATAACTAAACTAAACGTGACTTTTGTTGATCATTTCGTGCCCCCATTTAAAGGGGGTGCAGAGGGTAAAGACCCCTGATCACCCAGAGGGAAGAAGTCTGACTTTCAGCTCAAATGAAGGTGACGCACACATTCGCTGGCACAATCTCTCTTTACAGGGGGGCTCACTAATACATCTCACAGAATAACAACCATGCCCAAACCCGGCCGCCCAGATAACGGGGAAGACACGCTACCTCTAGGCCAGGAAGCAAATACAAATGTGATATTTTAGCTGACAATATATTTCGAACTATTTTCGTAATAATATAATTTTGTGTTTCCACTGATTCTATTGATATATGAAGCAAAATTAATTGTTTACAGTTCCATCCTGTTTATAAAAATTTTTAAGTTATATTTTTTTCTTACCCAATAAACCAACTCATTTAATTATTTGCGAATATTTTATATTCAAAAGCAGCATTTCACTGCCGATAAACTAAAAAATTTCTAGAATTTCGGACTCAAATTGCATACCATTTTGAACGACAATACTTTTCCTACATCTCCAACCAAATCAACATTTCATACAAAATCTTTCCCCAGTTCTACAACAAAAAACGCAGTTATGGTCCAAGAAGGGCCAGAAAGTTGGATATTTTCCGGAAATTATTCTAGAAGTAGACCTTCCAAATAGTTAGAGATAAGCTAAAAAGAATGACTCTTGGCAGAAAACCCTCGGGGGAACGAATGCATACACTCCAAGACCCATAAACGCAGACAGTTATACCAAAATACTATTCTTCAGTGCCTTGCATACTTATCTCAAAATTCAGGCTCCCTTTTTCGCTTGAGATCTTATCTCAAGAAACTCAAACTCCGTTTATTTCCATTTAAGTTGAAGACTCGAGCGAAAAGACGTTCAGAAGTGGTTAACAAGGTCCATTATTGCATTTTTGTTTCGCATATTTTAGAATAAATTTTTAGACTTGCATATTTTGCATTGAAAAGTCAGAAATAGTCACATATTTTTTCCTTCTTTCAATTTTAGAAAAACTTGTAAATTTTTAATATGTGTTATTTCGAAATTGTAAATATACAGGGTGATCAGCGAATAGGTCATTATATCAAAATTAAATTTCTCTCCAAAAAAGATCGATAGAATGATGCGGTAAACTGTACTTTTATTAGCAAAACTGTAAAAATAGAGTAAAAAAAGTTAGAAAATTTAGTTACGAAAGATGTTAACAAATGGCGCTCTGCGCTGAAAACTCTTCCTCTGAAAGGAGTCTTAAAAAGAAAAAACAATGAAGAGATGCCGTCTTTGAAATCAAAATACATTGTTTTCAAAATGTTCACCGTTCGAAACAATGAGGTGAAGTCAATATTGAAATTCGACATCACGTCTCGCAATGTCTCAACGGAAATGGAATCCCAAGCAACACCCATCAACGATTTAAGCTCATCTTGAGAAGCGGGATTGTTTCTATAGACAATGTCTTTCAATGCTACCCACAGAAAGAAGTCACAAGGAATCAGATCGGAGTCAGTCACACTGAAAGCGTCTATGGGCATTGTGATGAGACCGTCATCTGTGAATGATTTTCGTCACTAAATTTTTTAAACTTTTGTACACTATTTTGACAGTTTTGCAAATAATCGTACAGTTAACCGCATCATTCTATTGATATTTTTGGTAGAGATATTTAATTTTAAAAATAGGGCTTATTCGCTGATCACCCTGCATATTTCCTCTGTAAATTTGCTAATCTGTGTTATTGCGAAACTGTAAATGTATACTTCTTCTGTTAATCTGCGTTATTCCAAAATTGCAGATGTACATTTCTTCTGTAATTTTGTTCATCTCTGTTATAGCAAAATTGTAAATGTATATTTCTTCTGTAAATTTGTTAATCTGAGTTATAACAAAATTGTAAATGCATATTTCTTTGTAAATTTGTTCATCTCTGTTATTGCAAAATTGTAAATGTATATTTCTTCATTAATGAAATCACAATCAAATAATAAAAACAATCTCTCATATAGAAAAATACGAAACCTAATAATGAGTTTCTATGATGATGTATCAAAAAAAGTTCTGAAAAAGATTGCAACGCTTAAACTGTCAACGAAAAATCTGATTTGCTTAGATTTTAATGTTTCAAATTTCGGTTTAATCATTGTTTGAAAATTCAATTCACATAAAGAAATTCAAATTACTTCCACTTTTTTAAGTTCATCGTATTGAAAGAGTTAGCTTGCTGTCAATCCTAATTTTCTCTGCACGATTATTTAATACCTTGTTAGAACTCAATTAATGCCCTAATTAATCTGTACACTCTAATTAGAAAATTAAACATAAGTATTATTAATTAAACATAAGTGAATTTTATCTTTTAAATTTATTAAATTCATATATTAAAAATTTTAGAAGTGAATTTTACCTTTTTAAATTAATCGTTATTTTGATTTCATTAAATTTACATATTAAAAAGTTTAGAAGTCAATTTTATATTTCAAATTAATTGTTATTTTGATTTCATTTCTTTAAATTTACATATTAAAAATTTTAGAAAAGAATTTTATCTTTTAAATTAATTGTTCTTTTGATTTCATTAAATTTGCATATTAAAATTTTAAAAGTGCATTTTATATTTCAAATTAATTGTTATTTTGATTTCATTTCTTTAAATTTACATATTAAAAATTTTAGAAAAGAATTTTATCTTTTAAATTAATTGTTATTTTGATTTCATTAAATTTACATATCAAAAAGTTGGGAAATGAATTTTATCTTTTGAATTGTTATTTTTATTTAATTAAATTTGCATATTAAAAATTTTGGAAGTGAATTTTATCTTTTGAGTTAATTGTTATTTTGATTTCAGTGAATTTAAATATTAAAAATTCTGTAATTTAATGGATGAAACAGAGAGATCTTTTTTAACGGACAATTCTTTGAGTAAATGGGAGAGAAAATCGAAAAAAGATTCTTTTGAGTTAAAGAAGACATTAAGTCTGCGTTCTGTTAGTGGTTTATAGAAGCACAAACGGTCTATTGACAATCACCTGAGAAATAGTTGCAGTCAGCTTTCCGATAAATAGTTTTGAATTTCTCTCAAAAATAGCTATGAAAATTGGTATTCTGCACTTTGTAACCTTTGAGAAGCTATAAAAAATAAATCGTCAAATGTATGCAATTGTTACCAAATTATGAGTTATTAAAAATTAAATTTAAATATTAAACATTCTGTAATTCAATGGGTGAAATAGAACATACGATTAACTTTTTTTCGCATTACAAAATTTATTAAAATATTAAATATAAATTTGAAACTTCGGCTGAAAGATCTTTTACTGACATAAATAACTTTTTCTCATGCTATACTAGTCTTCAATAATTAATAAGGTTTCTAAAACAAATCGGAGAAATATCGAAATACCCGAAAAAAATTTCCGAAGCGGAGATCTCACCACCAGGCCACCACGACCGTAAAAAAATGTGATGACTGCAAATGCAGGCTTGCGACAATTTATTTATTTGCTAGCCACCTTTGGCGACCAGCCATGAGTAATGTGTTCTTAAATTTACAATTAAATCACGTATTCATTAGCCTTGCAGTAATTCCGGGCATTGATTGGCCTGAAATTAACATTTTCTTTAAGATGATGGACGGAAAGTTCTAAAAGAACACGTTCTCCTAATAATATTCTTTAATTTTATAAATCAGTCAGTTTTAATGATTGATTGAGAAGACTGATTGATGTAGCAACTTTTGTTTAAAATATTAATAAATATATTTTGTAAAATATGGCTTACAGAGCAAAGTATGAAGAAATCTCAAACTCATTATTCATAAATGCATTGTTTGACTGAAATTACATAAAATGTAATTATTCATTTAAATCAAATTAATAGTATTAAGCAATATATATGCCTATTAATAATATTTTACAAATTGGCCATTGGACCGGGATTTGAATGCATATCCCGCATAAATTCAATCCTGTATAAATAAAGATTTTATTATTATTACTGCCCTCCTCCAGAATTAAGAAATTTCCTCCTTCTTTGCCGCAATTTTTCTGCCTCCAAAAAATTATTTCTTAAAAAGACACGAAATCCCTTTCAGAAATTGAAGAAAAGAAAGAAAAAGGCAGAGAAATGTAAACAGCAAAGCCTTTTAAATTGAACAAATCCCATTTGAGCTCTTTCCGAGTCAAGATTTCATTTCGAAGAACTTTTAAAACGGCAATTTTCGGATTTTGCAAATTTATGCGGAAGCCTTCGACTCTCTCAGCAGCATGATTGATTGCGAGTCCACTCCCCTCCCCACAGCGAATTCGAAGACCCCAGCGAAGTAAATAAAAACACGAAAGAATCGGGTGAAACAACTGAGAATAATGAAATGGATCGAATAGGAACAAACAGACTGAGAAAGAAAAAAATTATTCATTTTCTCAACTCTGGCACAACCTCTTTTTTTCCCTTATTTCTCTCATTTTTGTCTTATTATTATTATTTATTATACTAATTATATTTATTATTATTATTATTAATCATTTATTATTAAATTTCTTATTTCTTATTTTCTTATTTATTAATTATTTATTTTATTACTTATCTTATTTTATTTCCTTTATTTCTTATTTTCCTATTTATTTTCATCTTATTATTATTATTTATTTTATTATTAAATTTCTTATTTCTTATTTTCTTATTTATTTTATTACTTATCTTATTTTATTTCCTTTATTTCTTATTTATTAATTATTTATTTTATTATTTATCTTATTTTATTTCCTTTATTTCTTATTTCCTTATTTATTTTCATCTTATTATTTATTATTTACTTTATTATTATTATTTTGTTATTTATTTTATTATTACTTATTTTATTTATGTTTTCTTATTTCTTATTTTATTATTTATTTTCTTCTTATTATTATTTTTCTTTTTATTATTATTTATTTTATTATTACTTCTTTTATTATTTACCTTATTTTATTTCCTTTATTTCTCTTATTTTCAGAATTATTACCACTATTCGGTATTTTCTTATCGATTTTGTTCGTGTTTATGTTTTTTTTTCTTAATATAGGAATTAATTTGAATAAATTGACATGAACGCGGATTTTAAGTACTTAATAAAATGAATGGATTAAATATTCAGAATTGAATTACAAGTACAGTAAAAGCTCTTTATTCGCGGGGTATATGTTCAATAAATATGCCGCGAATCCAGAAACCGAGAAGACGGAAAGGTCATTTAATATGGGATTATAGGGGATACATTCCTAGGCGACAAAATTATATATAAAAAATAAAAATCAATTTACTTGCAGTTTTTAAAAATTTTGATACATTATCTTAGACTTAGGCAATGATTTGAAAAATTTTGTCCTTTTGTCTTGCTTGTCAGTTTTTAAAGGCTCCTTCCATTCAGACTGACACGCAGCAGTCGCATTAGCAATTTGCCTTTAAAAAAAAAAGACTCCGTTCCATATACGAATCAATGTTCATTAAAAAATCGCAAAGCTCATTTGCTATTCTTAAACCTCCACTAAGATTTTTCAAATTAAATGTCACGTTCCCAGTGCTTGTTGGAGCCTTTTCTTCCATGGGCTGCGAATTTAACGTTTCCTCCAAGTCGGTTTCCGTCACATCTTCATCTTGCGATTCAAGCCATTCCTGAATGTCACTTGATTCTATCTGTTCGAGCCCATCTCGTCCTATTCCATTCGCAATTTCGGCTATGTTTGCATTTAACAACATACTTTAGGCAAAGTTGTAATAAGATCTATTTTACTTTTTTTTGTTAGTCCTTTTGACGGCATTTACATAGGATATTGAGTTGGACACCCATCGGAATCCTTATATTATTATATATGTACTTATTGGATCCTCGAATAAAGAAATGTTTAGCCGCGAATATAGGAATTGGGTCGCATTTTTTTAATCATCGAATAGTGAAAACGCGAATGGAGGAAGCACGAATAAGGAACTTTTACTGTACTAATTGAAGGGTTTGCTGCAAAAAAGGATATAGCTCTAATTAGGGGTATTTGGAGTTACATGTAATACCAAAAATAATAATAATAAACGTTCGTTTGGTGCCAGAAATATGTAGCTCCAATCGTTAGTTCTCGCATTAATGCTTAATTCACCAAATTATGTAGCCAACAATTTTAAAACTTCATTTTTGCACCAGTAGTTTAGTTCCCTTGGTAGAATCATCTCAGGGAACGCAAGGAAAAAAATATAGTTAGCAGAAATAACTTAATTAATTTAATTATTAATTACATATTTATAACTCCTATTTTCATCTTATATTAACTTCATGTTATTTGGATTATATTATGTAGCGTTTAGTGAGTGTGTATTTATTCCAAGGAAAAAATTCTTCTTTTCTTTTTCTTGTTTATTTCCACACACACACACACACATACACACTCACTCACTCACTCACACACAC
>JAPMOQ010062750.1:342951-357681 GCA_026543055.1 Argiope trifasciata
TAACATTAACAATGGATAACTTAATACCATGGATAACATTAACAATGTATAATTTAATATAATGGATAACGAATAGAATGGATAACTAACCATAACAATGAATAACTTAAGACAATGGATAACAAACAATAACAATGTATAATTTAATATAATGGATAACGAATAGAATGGATAACTAGCTATAACAATGAATAACTTAAGACAATGGATAACAAACAGTAAAAATGGATAACTTAAAACAATGGATGTCTAACAATAATAATGGACGCATTAATACAATGGATAACTAAAATAATCAAGGCGAAATCAGAAATATGATGCATGTGGACTTTTATCGAGATATTTTATGTTTCATAATTTATTAACCTTCAGAAAAAGGAGATTTCAAAATATTCCTTTGAAACGCATTGTTTGCCTCTTTTTCTTTAAAAAAACTCTATCAGATAGTTTTCCGCACTTTTTTGTTATATGGAGTCAAAAAAAAGGCAGCAAATTTATTAATAAAATAATGTCAATATGGATAGGTTACTGCAATAGGAATATTGAAATTTTGCGTTTTCGGCAAAAGAATCATCGTTTATACGAATTGATGTGAATGAAATGTAAAGGGGAGAAAATTCTAAAAGTAATCTTTAGAGGGTTTTTTTTTTTTTTAGAGCTTGTAGGTAAAACGTTTGCACTATCGCAATTTTATTCCAAAATTTTGATAATGCAGTGTAGCTTTCTTACGAAAACAGTATTCAAATATTAATATTTTTTTAGCTTTATGAATACTATGTGTAGCCTAAATCTTAACTAACTAAATTTGATATTTGATGGATCTTTTATATATTTATCAATTTAGCTATTGCAATTACATTGAAAAAATTTTGATGTTGCAATATAGCTTTCTTACGAAAACAGTATTCAAAAGTTAGTATAATAAATATTGGCATAAAAAAATATGCGTGAAAACATTTTTTAAACTTGATGAGATATGTGTAACCAAAATTTTAATTCACTTAATTTGATATTTGATGGATCTTTTATCGATTAATTAATTAAATGGCGCATTTAAATATTATATGGGCATTTTTGATACTATTATTAATATTATATTTCATGATTAGGCCTGTTTTTATCGTGACTTTCTGCAAGCAAGAATTTCAAAGAATGTCAGCACTGACGAAAATAATTTGATATAAAATATGCTACTTATACATACTAAATAAATTTCAATATAATGCAGTATAGAACAAAATAATTATCATTAGACAACTAGTGGTAGTATGAGTAGAAATGTATATATTGGTGCATAAAGAAAATTTACCACGCGCTCAGTGGCCGAATGGTCAAAGTACACGATCCAAACCCAGAGTTTGCGAGTAGCTGTTACATCCAAAGCATGGCTTTTTAGTTTGTTTCCTTATGTTCTCTAACATTCTAGACCTTTCTTTGCTATGTAGATGGGTCATTTCTAGAATATTCTGTTCTCGTATAATTGCTGATACCCACAAGTCGTGGACAACTTCTCGTAAAGTGGCGCTACTTTCCTTCCATAAACTTGTTTGTTACTTTAAAACTGCCTTTATTTAAATCTTCGTGACATTGTATTAACTGTAGCAGTTACATAACTGTTATCTTCTTTTTTGGATACTAGATGGCCATGCCTGATAAGCTGTCCCATATGCCATCCCATAATGCGTTGCGAGTGCAGTCAGAATGAGATGTGATACTGTACTGTTAAGCTGTGCGCGTGAATGTCATCTTTGTGTTTGTTCCGTGTGTGAATGAGGTTATGAAAGAAATGCTCCTGAAATCACAAGTCCTGTTGCTTCCTGCACAGATTATAGCCATCTACATTACATCTCATTACAATAAAAAATAAACCTAAAATATTAGCAATAAAACTACGATAGAAGAATTTAAAATGTGCAATTGGAGCTACTAAAAACTAACAGAATAAAAAGAAAATTATAAAAATGGAATCATTCAATAATTGTCTTCCAAGAAAATAATTTTAATTCAGTTCTCCTGAGCACTCATTCAGCAGTCCGGAGATATAAGTTAATTTCGCTTTCTGAAAATATGATACAAACGAGCGACATATTTAAAATTGGAAGAATATAAAAATTATGAATGAAATTCAAGAAAGAGTTGAATTTAAATACATTTTTAAATATATTTAAAAATGCAAAATCAAAGAAAAGCACAGTAGCTTTCACGTTTGTCTTTTTCTTTCAATTTATTGTAAATTAATTCATATCCAAGCTCTAATAAGCATGTTTGAAATGATTTCAAACACATTTATTTAATAAAATGCAAAGTATTTAAACAAATTCAAAAGCAAGATTAACTATCGAAATAAGTAATAACAGAAATATAATACAGAAAAAAAAATTTTATTTGGAAAACAATTTTTTCTGTACTTTTTTTAAAAATAAAAGTACAAAATGACATTATTCAAAAGTTGGATTATTTTCACATTTTTTAAAACGAATTTCTTTTAATTCGTGAAATATTTCTTACTTGAACACGAACTGTGTAATATTTATTCAAATAATGATTTTAAAGAAAATATTTATAAACAGCTTTCGATATTCATACTTTTCTAAATAAATATATATTTTGTAAATAACTATATTTGTAACTTTTTATGAATGAAATATCTTGAGATAATAACAAGATAATTCAAAAACAAATCGAAAACATAAACGAAAGTTGTCATCAAATAATTAATAGTAAGACGTATTATTCCAAAAACACAAAATTTAAAGAAACTCATAAGAAAGTCAAGAGAAAAATATCTGCTATTTTATTGATTTTAAAGGAAATATTTATAAACGAATTTGATATTCATATTTTGTTAAATACATATTTATTGTAAATAACTATGTTTGTAGCTAGCTTTTTATGAATGAAATATCTTGAGATAAGTGAAAACATGAAATATCTTGAAATAATAACAGGATAATTCAAAACATCAAATATCTTGATATAATCATTCAAAAACACGTCGAAGCAGATAAACGAAATTTGAAGTCAAATAACTAAAAGTAAGATGCATTATTCCAAAAACTCAAAATTTCAAAGAAGCTCATGAGAAAGTCAAGAGAATAATATTCGCTATTTTTTAACGGGACATTTTTTTTTTGTTAGTCTATCTTTAAAAAAACGGTACCCTGCAGAAACAGTCCGTACTTCTTCAAGTAAAATTGAGTCGCTTTTTATCTCTAACTGAAAATTTGAAACACAAAAGGCTAAACTGTGATATCTCTCGCTTTTTTTTTTGTTGTTTGTTTGCAGCAAGGAACTCTGGGAAAGCAAGTGCATTTGTCCAGACTTCTTTGGGAAACACTTCCTGTTTTTTAACGATCAAAATAGCGTTCTTACTTTTGTCCAAAAGTAAAAGATCTTGAAAAACAACAACCGCCTTGTTATTCTGCTGAGTCTCATCGTTGTGTTTGTATTTTTCGAAGGTGTCTCTTACAGTTTGTAAGGAATTCCAAATGAACAAAATGTCTACTAAGACACTTTATCAGGTGCAAACATTTAATGCGAAATGCATCTTACATAATTTATTCCCTACATGATGATGTCGTGTCCGTGTTTCTACGGAAAAGGGGGTGCAGTAGCATCTGAGGGTAAAGACCCCTGAGCACCCAGAGGGTTGAAGTTTGATTTCTAGCTTAAAATGAAGGTAGCCCACACATTCGCTTGCACGACCCTTTTTTACAGGGGGGGGGGAGGGGAAATCAGTAAATTTTGATGAATTAAATATTAAATGTTTGTACATATAATAAAGCTCAGTGTGTGTGTGTGTGTGTGTGTGTGTGTGTGTGTGTGTGTGTGTGTGTGTGTGTGTGTGTGTGTGTGTGTGTGTGTGTGTGTGTGTGTGTGTGTGTGTGTGCGTGTGTGCGTTGGCACTCTACAGGAACTTACAGCTACCACATTTGGTTCATGTATATCTTGGAGGTTGGGATGTGCACCTAGGAGCAGTTTTTTCGAATTTTTAGTTAGAATTTTAATTAATTAAAATTTAAGCGAAATTTCGACGTTTTTCCGCTATCACTTCCGAAAGTGTTATCGCACAAACATGATTTTTACATCCATTTAAAGATTAAAAAAATTAGTTTTCTAATGGTGTTAGTGTTTTAATGTATAACTCAAGTTTCTATTTTTAACGAATTTTTAAAGAAATATTTTGACCATGTTTTTTTGAGCACGTGAATAGATAAAATAAAAGAATGCCGGAAGTTCGAATAAAGTTCGGAAGTTCAAATAATAAAAAAAAAACTATCATCATAAATCAAGTTTAAACAAATGATACTTTTAGCACGTGACTGGATAAAATAAATGTGATAAGAAACATAAATGTGATATTTTATAAAAAAATAAATGCAAAGCAAAGGTTTCTATAATCGTTTGCAACATCTAAATCATTTATTCAATTCAATCAATAATTGTTTTCCTCTTTCGCTTTCTTTAAAAAAACACATTTAATATTTTGACAGCATCACGAAAAAAAAAAATACATTTTTAATTTCAGGCCAATCAATGCCCGGAATTACTTCAAGGCTAATGAACATGTGACTTAATTGAAAATTTTAGAATGCATTACTCATGGCGAATCAGCTGGTCGCCAAAGGCGGCTACTTAATAAAAAATATAGTTATTAATATGTCAACCACTATTAACACATTAAAGGCGGGGGATCTTTACGAAAGTATGCTAGGTAACGCGGATCAAATCGTAGTGCTACGACTCACGCCTTTAATGCGTTAAGTATTCTATTTATGTAGAGATTTAATCAGCAGCCATTGCTGTTAAATATTTAGTTTTGCTGTTAAATATTTTTCCAATTTGTTGCAATAGATGTCGCTACGGGTATCACTAGATATGGCTGAACCAAAGTCCAAAACGCGTGACGTAAGAATTCGAGAAAAGCGAACTGCGCATTCGCTCGCCAGACGGGGACTAGAGAGGGTCGTCATTCCGATCATGCATCTTTTACAAAACGTAACGTAGTTTCGCCATGAAACAATTATTAACTACTCTTTATCCTTGGCGGCATCTATAAGTAATTCCTTAGTAAGTATAGAGAATTTCGGATAAATTTCAAAATTAATACAGTTCTTTGATTGGTACCAAGCCCCTTTTTCTTTCAAAATGTCTTTCTTACTAAAAGGCAAAAAAGAAGATCTGATTGCTCTCGCGAATCAATTCGGCGTAACTGTTGAAGCAGACATGACGAAACCCAAAATTAAAGATCTGATTTTAAAAAGCAATGATTTCGATGAGGAAGATGGCAGAGTGATGTTGGATAGTATACTTGAAGAGGGACAAATCGAGCGATTGCGGATGGAGGAAAAAGAGCGAAACGAAAGAGAAGACGATTGCGCAAAGAGGAAGAAGAAAGAAAAGAGCGATTGCGGAAAGAGAAACGTGAACACGAACTTGAAAAGCTGAAAATCAAAGCTCAAATAAATGTTGGTCATGAGAACTCCGCAGATATTTCAGTGACTAGTAAGACTTCGCAAGAGATGTTTCACTGATTCAACATGAAAGATGACATAAGTTTAAATTTAATATTATTTGAGCATCATGCTAATTTAGCGTTATTACCGAAAACTCAATGTGTCCAGAAGCTACTACGATTAATTGCTCTGGAAGTTGCTCATTTATCAGCAAACAAATTATCAAGCCTTCAGAACTTTTAAGAGAAACGATTGCAATATCTGGTTTGGGAAAGTCACAAGTGAAAGCAAAAGGATCATTTCAGCAAGATATCGAATTAGATGGACAAAAATATTCTCTGACATGGCATGTGGTACATACTTTATAATTAGATTTTCATGCAGTTATTGGATCTGACATTTTAGAACAAGCCTCACTTCACTTCACCAAAGAAGGCGTCAAATTTCGAAAAAGAGAAGATGTAAAAATATTTTCCATGTATGCGCAGCTATACGAGGCAAGACCACAAGACGAAATCGAAACAGAACACATTTCTAGATTCCCGAAGTAAGAAAAGAATTATCGGAGCTAATTTCCAGTTACAAGCCAGAAAAAACTGAAGCTACAGATGCATCCATTAGCATAACTTTAAAGAACGACATTCCAGTCAACCAACCTGTAAGAAGACTCTCATTTCCTGAGAAACAAGAAGTAAATAAACAAATCGACGAATGGGTAAAAAGAAGAAGAAAAACGGAACTACATACGAACGCAAGTCAACATGGGTATGGAGCCATTTTACTGCAAGAAGGCGAAGATAGAAAATTGTATCCTGTTAAATCTACTTCTACCGAAGGCGCACTAGACAAACTAAGACTACAGAGAATCCTCAACAGTACCTCAAATCGTAGTACCAAATGGACACCTTTTGAACTGTTAATTGGCGCTCCTATGAGGAATAAAGAAGACCTCCGAGTACGAGACTTACTGTTGGAGGAATTAATTGAAGAATTTCAAGAGCAGAGAGATCTACTTCGACAAGACGCAAAAGCAAACATTCAAAATATACAGGCCGAAAATAAGAAGAACTACGACAGAAAGCGCAAGAAGGCCCCAGTATATCAGAAAGGGGATTTGGTAGCCATTCAACGAACTCAATTCGGAACTGGACTTAAGACCTAGGTTTTTAGGACCATATAAAATTGTCAAAGTAAAACCCAGAGATTGGTATGATGTTGATAAAGTAGGTGATCATGAAGGTCCTCATATGACCACATCATCTGCTGATATGATGAAATTTTATTCACCAGGCTGAATAAAACGCAATCAGCGCGATAGTTAATTAGCTATTTTATTGTGTTATATATTTCATTTTAATCTTCTAACAATTTTAATTCAATGATTACACAAATTTTTTCATGCTCCGTGTATTATATTTTCATTTTGTAGTGAACATTTAAATTGTTGCATTTATATTCTCGATTTTTTTTCCAGTGATTTAATAAGCAAATTATTACTGCTAATATTATGTACCTTTTCTTAAGAATTGATATAGAGCGAATTTTAGATTTGTTGATTTTTGTAATAGTTTGACCGAGTTTAATTTAATATCAGTCTTGAATGTCAGTATGTAAATAACGATGAGGTCATCGTTCTATCAGGATTGGCCGAGTTGTAGAGATTTAATCAGCGGAGATTGCTGTTAAATATTTAGTTTTGCTGTTAAATATTTTTCCAATTTGTTGCAATAGATGTCGCTACGGGTATCACTAGATATGGCTGAACCAAAGTCCAAAACGCGTGACGTAAGAATTCGAGAAAAGCAAAATGCGCATTCGCTCGCCAGACGGGGACTAGAGAGGGTCGTCGTTCTGATCATGCATCTTTTAAAAAACGTAACGTAGTTTCGCCATGAAACAATTAACTACTCTTTATCCTTGGCGGCATCTATAAGTAATTCTTTTTTTTCTTTTTTTTTCTCTGTTGTAAATAGTCCTGTCATAATTGTAAATCTCTTTTTCTTTACTGTAAATAAATTTTCTTCCATGTTCAAAAGCTTCTTTTTCTTCATTCAGTGACCCTAGACACTGAACTAAATGTGGTTGGATGGGCATTCTGTCCCACCCAATTCCTACATTTATGTGGAAATATTTTTCAATTTTCTACTGCGTTAAGATTTGAAGTTCACACGTACAGTCCTCAAATAACTAGCTCCCTAAAATATCCATTCCAGAAAACTAATATTATTATATATGGTATCGCAGCATGTGTTTTGAAATCCATGGAACGGTATTTAAACCATTTTTATAACTCTGAGTCTAAAGAGATTGTACCACTAGCAAAATCTACAGGCAGATTTTTCAAATCATTACCGATGTACAGAAAGCACCTCCGTTTTTAGTTGTTGATGACGATGTCGTGGCCGTGTTTCCCCAGAAAGGGGGTGCAGTGGCCTCTAAGGGTAAAGACCCCTGAGCACCCAGATGCCAGAAGTCTCACTTCTAGCTCATGTGAAGGTGATACATAAATTCGCTTGCACATCCCCTTTTTACAAGGGGGTACATTCATACATCTCACAGAAAGAACCCTGCTCGAAACGCGACGCCCAGATTGCGGAGAAGACATGCTACCCCTATGCCAGGACGGCTTCCTGCATTAAAGTAAAATTTTGTATTAAAGTAAAGCTTGTTTAAAGCAAAAGTTGGTAAGGAATTCTAAATGAACAAAATGTCTAATAAGGCTCCAAATATTTAATGCAAAATACATCTAAACGATTTATTCCATAAACTTATTAAAAGGGAAGAATGTTATCAGTATCTTTAGCCCTTTGCGATTGGATTCTGATGGGACGCGAAGGTTGCATGCATAATACAAATAAATAATTACATGTATAATACATTTAAATCTAAAGTATACAAGAAAAATTTCAGATCCATTTACCGCATTTATTAACCACCGAATAACACGCCAAGGAGACACAACAGATTGAGTAAAGGTGCGACATTCAAGCTGGAAGTGAATATCTCCTTGCGTAAATGCAATGCGAGTCTTTCTCCGAGGTAAAAGTTTTATCAGCGAGTGTGCGAGAAAGTTTGAGGGGGATCAATCCGATAGGTTTGCAATTTTAAATAAACGTTTAGTAAAATGTTAGCGTTTTTTGCAATAACGAAAATATTATATTACAAATAATTTTGCACCATTTTAGTTTTTTAAAAAATTATCTTTTCAACTATATTAACGATTTCGTAAAATAAATATATTTTCTATGTCTAATCCATTTTGAAAGATACTGTTTAATCACATTTTCTGAAATTAAACTTGAGAATTCCGAATATGAAATAAATATGAGAATGAGAAAATGAAACAATAAATAGTTTCTTTCGTTCCGAAAGAGAACTCAGTTTAACAATTCTCAAAGAATACACCAATCTAATAAATAAAAATGAATATTTCTTTAATCTTATTTCATATACTAGTACAATTCATCCTATTTCGATAAAACATTGCGAAATTATTGATTGATTTCTATTAATATTATTTTGTCGGTGGTACCAGCTAGGTATTAAGGTATCCTACTACATTCAAAGGAAATTTTTTTTTAATTGGATTTTTTAAAACCTATTTAAAATTTATATTTATATGTATTGTCAAGTATAAAATAAAAAACAAAAAATTATTTGAAAATATTATAGATATTTTGAGAAACAGGAAAATGTGTCGTAAATTTCAATGAAATTTAATCGAAATGGTTAAAACTCAATTCAAAATTGTAATGCAGTAATGCTTTTTTTCTTTGAAATTATAGAATAGAATGGTGAATGAAATGAACTATAATGTAACAAAAATCTTGAGATGCAAAAAGTTATAGGCTAAAAATGCGCATATATGCATTTTTTCCATAAATTCGCAACTTAATTTTTTCTAAAAACACCTAAAAATTAAAAAGCATTTCACCCACCATAAAATTTTTGGGTTTATTTTAATGCCCATATTATTTAAATACAAGCTGAAATTTTTGTGTAAATTCCTCTATTAGGTTTTGAGATATCATGTGAACGGTGCAGAATGTTTATGAAAATTAATGTTCTGAGAAAATGGAAGGCAAATTTTAGCTGAAAAATAGAATTTACTTAAAATTTCACTGGATGCTAGGTGAGGCCTTCCTCTTCCTAGAAAAGATGAACTGTTTCGGAAAGTCTGAATGTCAAGAAATAACAATAATAATTTACCAATGGGGTCAATCAACAGTGCTTCTAAGGTATCTGACTACATTAAAAACACCGGTTGCCAACCACATTATTTTTTTTCTTATAGTTCAGACTTTCCAAAACAGTTCGGCTTTTCTAGGAAAAGGAAGACCAGAACTATCATTCAAGGTCACATATTTTTCAGCTCAAATTTGTCTCTAGCTACCATTTTCCCAACATTTTCATACAAATTCACCACCGTTGACACGGCATCTCAAAAACTAGTAGATGTATTTGCATAAAACTTTCAGCGTGGCTTTTAAATAATAAGGAATAATAATAAAAAGATAAATAATAATAATGAAATGAATCAAAAATTCGATTGTTGGTGAAATACTTTTGCATTTAGAGGTGAAAAATGAAGTTGTGAATCGATGGAAAAAATGCATATTTACGTATATTTTTACCCGTCACTTCTTTGCATCTGAAAATGTTTCTCAGATTTTGGTTCCTTTCATTCATCGTTGTATTCCATAACTTGAGTGTAAAGAAGAAGAGGATTGCTGCATCACCATTTTGTAAAAAATTGCAAAGAAGTGAGCGAACCGTTTTGGTTCAATTTCATTAAAATGTACGACACATTTCCCTGTTTCTCGAAATATATTTTCAAATAATTTGGTTGTATTTATAGTATTTTGTATAATGATTGACAATACATCTAAAAACCATAGTTTTAAACAGTTTTTAAATAATTTATTTTTTAAAATTTTTTCTTCCGAACGTAATCGGTTATCTTAATAAACACAAGCATTTTATACGCTTTTGGAGTCCATCATCAAAGCATAAATTGACATTAATCTCTTCTTTCCAAAAATATTTAGATCCAATAGCATCAAAACGGCATTTTTTTTAAATTACAAATATTCGTTAGATAAACTGTGTCCGTACCGGGATTTCAAAATTAGAAGGAAAAAGAAAAAAAAAGACATCGATTAAATCGGAGATAAAAGTTGAAAATTCGCTAAATCAAGATAACCCATCTCGTTTCTCAAACCATTAATTCTTTCCCCCGGTTGAGTAATTGTTGCTTAAGCTGTGCGAGTTGTTATGTGGCAGTTACCGTTATTTCTCGAATTGCGACAGAGAAGCTTTATTAGTTTTGCGTTTTGTTAAGCGCTGTAACCCTGGAATGGGCGCTTTAACCAAGGATTACCCAAAACGATTTATTTGGATTTAAAATGAATTTCACCCGCTCGGAAGATGTGCTCTTCTTCTTAATCTTCTTGGAGTCACTTTTTGGAATTCTTAAGACTTTAAATTAGAATGAATGCTACATAAACCGTTTACGCTCAGTGTGTTAATCTAAGTTTTGGGTAAGTTTAAGTAAGTTAATCCACTTCTTTCTAATACCACTAGGTCATACTAAGCCGAATGAGCATAGCTCTTACGAATGAAGGCAAAAGTTTCGTTGTGAACGAGCACCGTTCAGGTGAAAGAACGACTTTGCTCGAACACGATATGACCCTTTTCAGGGAGCGGTCGAACTCATTCATCCATCTGCCAGTCAGAATTGAGATTCAAATCAGAGATCGACTCATTACCCTCAGAGGTATGGGAACTTCGAGGACTTCGCAGTGCCCCCACTGCCATGAGCCAAGACGATGGTCTTTGGCCGAGATGAGGACAGAACTCGCCACCAATCGGTTACGAGTCTGTCGCTCTACCAACCAGGTTACCGCAGCCCGTGCTAATGTCTTGTAAAGTATAAAATAAGTTTGCATGTGGGTTATCACCCAACAAGTATTTTTTATTAATTGGAATTCATTGGAGCGACATTTTGCAAAATGACTGTAAGGCAATTCTTGTAATTTATAGCAAGAGATAATTACATAAAAGCAAGAGCTCTACCAACCAGGATACCGAGGGCCTAGAACTGAATGTGGTAAATCTGGCTCTAAAATGTCGTATGCATCCTAAAAATTTTAGGTTCCTCTAAGCATATATTCCATATTATAATATAAAATTTCACTCTAAGAAAAGATCTGTTAATAATCAAAATTTCCCAAAATTATCTCGTGCCCCAACCTGCATTAGCCAACACGTCGGTCTTTGGCCGAGACGAGGACACACAAAATACTATCAATTGTAGTGTTGTAGTCAAAAATTATAATTCCTTTTCCATACAATATTCAAACATTTGATATAATCTCCCAAATAAAAATGACTCGTAATATAAAGCCAGTTATTTTTTATTATTATAAAACGCAATAAATTTATTTAAAATGTATTTTCTGTTTCAGATTTCGTGATAAAAATTCAAGAAGGTAAACATGATTACTTTTAAGGGTTATTGTGGTAAAAATGTGATTTTTACTAGTTCCTTTCAAAGTTTTAATTTTTTTTTTTTTTTGAATAGTTGAAGTTTCAAAATATTTGAAATTTCATTCATATTGAATTATCTAAGAGTGATTATGTACTGATCTGATTTTATAAAAACTTTTAATTGAAATTCGGACATACTTTTATGATCTGTAGATGCCAAGAACAGTTTGCATTGCATTTTAAAGTAGATGTCAATAGTAATATTTTTCTACAGTACAGTACACTAAATTATTACAAATGTTATTGCCATAAAAATGTAATTTTTACTAGTTTCAAAATTTCAATTTTTATGAATAGTTGAAGTTTTAAAATATTTGAAATTTTATTAATATTGAATTATATAAAATGCCCTGAAATGATATAATAAATAATTTTAATTGAAATGCAGACATACTTTGATGCCACCAACAGTTTGCATTGCATTTTAAACTAGATTTCAATAGTTATATTTTTATACAGTACAGTATGAATTGCAAAATAGGCTTTAGAGGTTTCATCGTATAAAAAAATAAAAGGAAAAGGATAGCAACAAATAATTTCTCAAAACCATAAGTTAGAATATATATATATATATATATATATATATAGGCTTTAGGGATTTCATTGTATAGCAATATAAAAGGAAAAGGATAGCAACAAATAAAACTGAAAGTTAGAAAATATATATATAGCTCATTACAATAATAATATTCAAAAGTAATATTTTTATACAGTATATTATCACTTACAAAAAAGGCTTTAGAGGTTTAATTGAATAATAGAAGAAAATGAAAAGGATAGCAACAAATAATTTCTCAAAACCAAAAGTTAGAAAAAAATTATTTTTTAAAGTTAGAAAAGTTAGTTTTTTAAAGTTAAAAAAAGTTATTTTTATACAGCACAGTATCACTTACAAATAAGGCTTTAGAAGTTTTATTGTATAGCAAAATGAAAAGAAAAGGATAGCAATAAATAATTTCTAAAAATCAAAAGTTAGAAAAAAAATATACTGCTCAAATAGTTAGAAAAAAAATGTATAGCTCATACAGTTAGAAAAAATATATATACTCATGTCCAGTGAGTATTTTTCAAAATACTCACTGGAGAGTATTTTTCAAAATACTCACTGGACAGTATTTTTCAAAACTATACTTGAAATAAAACAAAAGAAATTTTTCCGCGAAAAAACACAAAAGTTTCAAAGATTTAATATTCTTTTAATTAAAGACGGAATCTGAACTCTAAAAGACGGAATCCAACCTCCTCCTCCTCCCCCCGTCAAAAAAAACCCACCAAAAACTATAAAAGTGTAAAATGATCCTTACTTGATTCCATGGAATTTCTTTCGATAATGATTTTATCGTGGAAATAGATCTCCTATTACTTTTTTTCTACTAAATAAGCATTGATAAATTCAGGAAACCATAATTCTTACTCTGGAAGGAAATGATACTTTTAATGGCTTTAAAAAGCACAAAAAAAGAAGATATCATTTCTTCAAGTACGTTTTATTGATAAATGATTCAAGAACTAGTAAAAAAAAATTTCAGTGAATTTTTTTTCAATCACAATTTTATATGATAATCATTCTGCGCTTTTTTAAAAAAATATTTCGTTCTTAAAACCTAACTAAAATTATTACTGATTGCCATCATAAATTAAAAAAAAAAAATACTAACCCTCAAATCTCAAATTTCGGAGATAAAAAGAAAAACATTCAAATGATATCTTCGCTAAAGACGTGTAACTGAAGAACCTTTTGTACCAAAATCCATTCGAGTTTTCAACGAGCATTTTAATTGGTGTTTTTTTTCCCTCCTCTATGTTTATGTCGTGGACATTTCTCATTCATAAAACTCTGCAACTTGTTAAGTAAAACTTCCTGAATGTTTTGACTTATGAAAGAAACTATTTGAATCCTGAATTTTGAAGATTATTTTTAGAAATACGCTCTTTCAAAACCTTTCTTAAGAAAGAAAGCATGAAAAATTTTGAGATCTGTAATTTAAAGAGAATTCCCATAAAAAATGAAATAAGAAAAAAAAATTTCACCAATATATTTATGTGTTTTCTATTATTTGTTTCAAAACGTCTTTCTGCTTTATTTTTTTTTTTCACGTTTTAGCTCATTTTGCTAACCTAAACATTGTTTCTAACTCTTAATACTAGATTATCTAAAGCACCAGGATTAGAAATTTATTAAATATTTATGTTTATTTCTTTAAGTAAGGAAGAATTTAGTAGAATACGAGAGTTTTGCTAGTTTCAGTTTAAATCATGTAAAATGCGAAATAACTTTCAATGTTAAAAAAATTACTAAAATATTATAGATTTTTTTATCATTACGAACTTTTAGTTTTTACTATCTAACAGTTTATTCTATAATTAGAAACTATCTATCCATAATATAATTATTGATTCTATAACCATACACATAATTAAGTTTCACTTTTTAATATTTAACAGTTTATTCTATAATTATAAACTAACTATCTATAATATAAATATTTATTCTACAACTATACACATGATTAAGTTTCAGTTTTTACTATTGAAAAGTTGATTATATAATTATAAACTATATAGAATCAGAATAAAATTATTGATTCTATAATTAAACACATGATTAAGTTTCACTTTTTACTATTTATAGGTTCTATAAATATAAACTATCTATCTATAATATAATTATTGATTCGGTAATTTTACATATATGATTAAGTTTCAGTTTTTACTATTGAACAGT
>JAPMOQ010062750.1:357962-371515 GCA_026543055.1 Argiope trifasciata
TATAATTATTGATTCTATAATTAAACACATGATTAAGTTTCAGTTTTCACTATTTAACAGTTGATTCTATAATTATAAACTATCTATCCATAATATAACTATAGATTCTATAACTATACACATGATTAAGTTTCAGTTTTTACTATTAAACAGTTGATTCTATAAATATAAACTATCTATGTATAATTATTGATTCTATAACTAAACACATGATTAAGTTTCAGTTTTTACTATTTAATAGTTGATTCTATAATTATAAAGTATAAGATAATCATACTGGTTTGTTTGTTTGTTTATCAACATTCAGTTTGTGTATTGAATACAAAAGAATTTTGAGTGCTTCTTAAGGTTTAATTTCAGAATTCAATGATAAAATGTCAACTTTTTTTATTGATTCGTACATCACTATATTAATTTGGAATTATTCCAGTTTTATGCATCAGAAGCATTTCGCCATTAATTAGGAGTGTATTTTGAGTTTTTTGGATTCAATTGAAATTTGCATTCTTCTGTAATTATGCACATTCAAGATGCAGCCCAATTTGTAAACAATAATACTAAATAGTTATATTCACTAGTCTAGATACTTATTATCAAGTTTTCACAGAGCTAAAAAAATTTCGAATTTGTTAATTTTTCTAATTTTTTGGGGGTTGTACATGAAATACACAGTTAACACGTTGACTGCCATCTACAAGATAACTTGTAGATGGCGTTCTTTTCTAAGACCAAATCATCTATGCCTTTAGATGACACCTTCTCTACTACAGGTAAAAGATAGCAAAGAAGGGTTCATTTCATTGGATAGATGCTCCTAATATCGGGCGTGGTTAGTGGAAGTGAACGGGTTAGCTATTAGAACAATTTTTAATAGACCAAGAACTATTCTGCTTTGATTACAAATGATTTTGCGTGCAGTAACTTCAGGTATGAAATATTGGTAGATCTATTTGACTGCTGTTAAGCTGAGTTCGAAACTGTAAATAAGTAAATGCATGCAGATGAGAAACAAAATGTGTAAAAGGATATTAAAATGCTACCACCGAAATGATCTTGCTCAAGAAATACTAATCAGTAATGCATGAAATTATTTGGTTAGATTAGACATCAAAAGAGAATGAAGACTATTATTTTAAATAGTGTTCAAATTATTTTGATGCGACATTTTACATATCGAAATTGCAATATTCCCACATTGAAACGAAGCATTGCCGAGTCTGCATAGCTGAAAGGTTATGACATTGGACTGATAGTCAGGAGATCGTGCGTTCGAATATCAATAGACTTAGATTTCGTTTTTCCTTGATTTCGTGTTCCAGAAGATTCTGGACTTTTCTCTCATATACCAGAGAAGTGCTCTAAACGTTTCTTCCTGTCTCCAGAAAGGTGTTCTGGAACTTTCCCTACTTGCATAAAAGCTGAAGATTTCTCAGTCACAGTGTTGAGATAATAAGTTGATTTTTCTCTACTTCCTGTGTCTTTTTGAGTTCTATCTACGTGACAATATCAGTAATGCCTTTAAAATTGAAAGTGAAAATAGGTTTTGGATGTGAAACAAACAAAGAAGCATAGTTTTAAATCAAAAGTTTATTGACTATTTAATTATTTTTGTGAAATAAAATAATTGTGAGTAGTATGTAATCAAATTCTCTTTGCCAATAAAAAAAAAAAAAATTGAATGGAATGTAAAGGAAATAAACTCATCTTTGGAATCTTTCCTTCTAAATTTTTAGAATAAACATTCTAAAGGCAGTTAAAGGAAGCATTTAAGAAAAAGAACCTTGAATTAAAGCAGCCGACTTATTAAAGGAGAAAAAAATCCTATTCTTTCCTCGAAGCACGCCTTCATTCCACGTGTCTGCGAAACATTACTCTTTTTCTTCACCAAAGAAAAAGCATTAACTAAAGATCAAATATTAAATCTCTTTATCAAGACTAATTCCTGTAAAAAATTAGCATTCATTCATCTTAAACGTGCGACTGGATGTTTTCATTTTTATTAATGCTTTCGCAATAAAAGAGCAGGAGAATAAGATGAAAAATAAACAGGTTCTCGAGTTATTTTATTGCTAATGGATTTTATTTTATTGCTAATGGAATGCACGAGAATATATTTTACGAATCGAATTTACAGATGAAAGAGTAGGATGAATGGAAAATTGTTTACGAATGGGAGCAAAAGATTAGACAAATGTAATAGGAAGAATAATGTTTAATTTCTTAATTGTGCGAGATATTTTGAATGCATGTTTCGAATATCTATAAGGATTTTTAGCAGTCTGAGGTTGATTTGAAAATCTTTAATTAATTAATAATTGCTAATAAGAGGTAGGGTTGGTATTCTAGCTCATTATCTTTGCATTCTTTCTGTCCCGTTCATTATCAAAGAGAGAAGAATATTTTATCTGAATGAACCAAGTCCAGAATTCAAGAGGTCGTTTTTTAGTCACACGGGGTTTAACAAATGTTGCAGACCGAAAATTCATATTATGTCTTGTTAAATTCTTTCCATTGCATTTCCATTCAAGAATGATTTCACTACAAAACAATTTAGAGTCATCAACCGAATTATTGATTTGATAATCAGGTTGATATTTCAATCATTGTTGAATTGATTCTACTTCAACAATATATTGACGTCGAAATCAATGTTTTCTTGATTCCATTTTAATTATTATCGGATCAATAATAGTGCCATCAACATTATTATTAATTATTAAAATAATTAAAATACATAGAAATAAGTATTAGAATGCCAATATAATTATATTAAAATGCTGAAATACATCTAAAGAATTAAGCACCAAATGCATATCAATGCGTCAATGCAAAACGTATCAATGCATCAAATGCGCATTAATGCATAACGTATCAGTGCACCAAATGCATATCAATGCATAACGTATCAATCCACCAAATGCATATCAATGCATAACGTATCAACGAACCTAATTGCATAACGTATCACTGCACCCAATTGCATAACGTATCACTGCACCCAATTGTAATGTCAATCCACCAATTGCATAACGCATCAATGCACCAAATGCATATCAATCCACCAATTGCCTAACGTATCAATGCACCAACAAATGCATATCAATCCACCGAATTCACATCAATCCAGCAATTGCATAGCGTATTGCATCAAATGCATATCAAAGAATCAATGCATCAAAATTCAAGTACTTTTCAGCGGCAAAAACGGCATCATAGAGATGCAAAAAAATTAAAGCGTCCAGAGCAGAGCTCTTTATTATAGTTGAAATACGTGGAAATAAGTATTAGAAATATCAATACAATTTTACTAAAATGCTGAAATACATCCAAAAAATTCAGCAGCCTTTGATGACATGACGAATCAATGCATCAAAATTCAAGTACTTTTCAGCTGCAAAAACGGCGTCATGGAGATGCAAAAAAATAAAAGAGTCCAGAGCAGAACTCCTTATTAAATATTAATTATTAAAATAGCTAAAATACATAGAACATTATTATTAATTATTATAATAGATAAAACACGGAGAAGTAAGTATTTGAAATGTCAATACAATTTTACCAAAATGCTGAAATATATCCAAAGAATTAAGTAGCCTTTGATGACATGACGTATCAACAATATCTTGACGTCGAAATCAATGTTTTGTTGATTCCATTTTAATTATTATTGCATCAACAATAGTCCATCAACATTATTAATAATTATTAAAATAATTAAAATACATATAAATAAGTATCAGAATTGTCAATATAATTTAATTAAAATGCTGAAATACATCCTAAGAATTAAATAGTCTTTGACGTATCAATGCACCAAATACGCATCAATGTATAACGTATCAATACACCATATACGCATCAATGCATAAAGTACCAATGCACCAATTGCATAACATATCAATGGGTCAATTGCATGATGTATCAATGCTCCAAATGCATATCAATGTATCAATGCATAACGTATCCATGCACCAAATGCCTAATGTATCAATGCATCAAACGCCAAATGTATCAATGCACCAAATGCATATCAATGTATCAATGCATAACATATCCATGCACCAAATGCCTAATGTATCAATGCATCAAACGCCAAATGTATCAATGCGCCAAATTCATATCAATGCATGATGTATCAATGTACAAAATACACATCAATACATTACGTGTCAATGTATCAATGCATAACGTATCAATGCACCAAATGCATATCAATTCATTAATGCATAGCGTATCAACGCACCAAATGCATGACGTATCAATACATAACGTATCAGTGCACCAACTGCATATCAAAGCATCAAAATTCAAGTACTTTTCAACTGCAGAAACTTCGTCATCGAAATGCAAACAAGTAAAAGAGCAGAACTCCTTATGAAGTATAAATTCCGTTTAATAAACTCGTTTCTTGTTCATACCGCATTCCTTTTTCCCTCAAAGCCAGCGTTATTACGATTCAGCATGGAAGAGATCGCCTGCAGCACGATCTTCCTGGACTCCAGACATTAATTCAATCCGGAACGGTGCAAATTCGTTTAGGAGTACCGGCAGGATGGGGAGATCCGGCAGCTTCGTTAAGCGGGGAAATCGAAAATTTGGATCCGGGAAATTAACAAGTTTTTCGGATCCGTTCAGTCGAGTTTCCGATCCTGGTTATTTAGATTAATTTCTTCAACATGGAGAAGCCAAAGGTGATGTGGAGATCCACAGTAGCAAAGAGGTGCGTGTCTGTATAAATAAAAATAAATGTTTGTCTGTTATGCGCAGCCGCTCAACCGATTGCGATGAAATCTGGAATACTTATGACTCGCACTTATTTGTTTCTGCCGGAGATGGAAGTAAAAAAATAGAATAATAATAGAGTTTAAAAAAGATAGAATTCATATTATTTACGCTTCTCCTTTATATATCTCAATTAATATATTCATTGTCGATGCCAAAATAAACATCATTCTTCCGAACATCCGCAATTAAACAAGAAAACTATTTCAAATTCCAAACCATGGTTCCAAAATTTTCTTCTTCAAACAACGAATGGTTATAGGCATCCGAATTTTTTTTAAAAAAATATGGATCTCAACCGCATCTGTTTACATAGGAATCATATCCAAATAACTCGCCGAGGAGACGCAATAGATTCAGTAGAAATGCTAAATTCAAGTTAAAGGTTCATATTTTACAGCTATTGTACTCAGGTCATTCTCAGAAGTAACAACTTTATTATAGATTATGCGAGAAAGTTTTGGGGAGAGCGATCCTGGAGGTTTAAAATTTTAATTAAATTTCAACGGTTTTCGTATTAACTTCCGAAAATATGACCATCCCGCCACCATTGAACGTAGCAGTATCGACAGAATTTGTTGTGGTCGACTGGGATTTAAATTCTGACTTGCGGACGGATGACTTCGACCACCCCCTCAAAAGGGTTGTGTCGTGTATGTTGGAGCAAAGTCGTCCTTTCACCTCAACGGTGCTCGTTCTCAACGAAAAGCGCACACCTGAACCTTCATTCGAAAGAGCTCCGCTCGTTCGGCTTGGTATGACCAAGTGGCATTAGACCCACCACCACCACTTCGTGCACTCATACTGAGGGGCAAGCACTTAGACACACACACACGCACGCACGCAGAAAAAAATTACAGACCATTCAAATCATTAGTCGTATTTCTAATTTCCCTAGAAAAATTTTACTAGAATTTAAGTTCCGAATTACACAAGCTGAACAAAATCCAGTGAAACTTTTTATCTAGCAAAATCCCGCAATTACGGTTAATAAAGTTTAAGCATCGAGCGTTAAATGAATTACGTACGCTTTTATAGAAAATATAATTGTTTTGCTGTATTGGGAAAAAATTTGTCATCTTTAGCTAAGGCAAATATCTTCACTTATAAATTGGGAAAATGGGGTACAAGGTTTTTCTTAACATGGGAATGCATTAATTAAAGCAGAAATTCTCATTTCAAGAAAGTGCGCTCAAACGAATTGGTTGCTATGGTTACTTTCACTAATATTAAAAGTCATACAAATAACTCAACTTCAAAAAACTCAGTTTGTGCAAAAAGCTATTTTTAAGGGTCATTTTATAAGGTTATCCATTAACGATGGCTTCCTTTACTTCTCATTCGGTTTTGGTTTGACCAAATGGCATTAGACCCACCATTAAGCGTTCGAGTCGACGTTTCTATGATATTCCAGTGATTCTTTCTTATTTTGCTTTGGTACCTGAAATTTCGACAAAGAATTTCTACTGTTCTGTGAGCTAAAATAAAATTCATTATTCATTACATTCTGTTGTGATCATTCTTTAATATCGCAAAGTAAAAATATTAGCGAAAGATTTTTCTTATAACTCGCTGTTCCGATTCTTATTGTTAAGCCATGTTTGAAAAGTTTTCATTTCCAGTTTATCAAACATTGCTTGTACATCTCATTAATTATGCATTTCTGCTGCCTGAATAAAATAAATTCATGTTCTTTACAAGTTTTCAATTAAAAATTTTTATCCGTAAAGATAAGTTAAAGCAACAAAACAAGAAGTCGGATTTTGTAATATTAACAATTCATCATTTAATGTTGTTCGAAAAAATCAATTAAACAAACTTGTTAAACAGGACAAATCTTTGTTGTTTCAGAAAGTTCAGTTTTTAAAAAGTTTTCATAAAGTTAAAGTTCCAAAAAGTTGTTTCATAAAGTTTTGAAAACTAGATAAATTTTTTTTCTGGTACCTTCTAAATCCATAATCCACATTTTTAGTTATTTTTTTAATTAAAATTTCAGCTTACTTGTTAGAGAGCACAATTTAGCAATTCGTAATTATTTCAACGGCTCTTAATGAATATTAGATTAAGGTGTGTAAGAATAGTTTTTGGTCTATGAAACAGAGAGGCCAACGTAAATACTTAAGGATTGACGGAACTTAATTGTTTTTTGTCGTCATTATCTATATAAATAAAAATGAATGTTTGTCACTTATGCCTTTCTAAACCGTTCATCCGATGGCGATGAAATTTGGTCTTACAACTACGGTATGGTTATAAGGATAGAATGGTTATCTAGAAAAAAAATTCAGATCTGAAACGCATCTGTTTACCAAGGATTCATCTCCAAATAACTCGCTGAGGAGACAATAGATTCTGTAGAAATGCTAAATACAAGTGAAAGGCTAATATTTTGTAACTATTGTACGCAAAGGTCATGCAAGTCTTTCTCAGAGGTAGCAATTTTAATAAACATTATACGAAGAAATTTGCGAAGAAAAAGCCTTTTTCTAAAAAAATTTAAATTAAATGTCAGCGTTTTTCGCAGAAACTACCTAAAATATTGTAGTACCAATAATTATGCACAATCTTAATTTTCAAAAATTATCTTTTCTACTATATTAACGATTTTATGGTAAAAATATTTTTTCCATGTTTAATCACTTTTAAAAAGAAAATATTATAATCACATTTCATAACATTAAACTTGAGAACGCATATGAAACGATTCGCGAGATACCATAAACAGTTTCTTTCATTACCGTTCTGAAAGAACACCAAGTTTGACAATCCTAAAAGAATACACAAATCCAATATATAAAAATGCACATTTGTTTGTTCGTATTTAATATACTGCCTTAGCGTTCATCCTATTTAGATGAAACATTGCCAAGTTATTGACTGATTGCACTTAATATTTTTTTTTTTTTTTTTGGCGGCAGCAAAGCGCCGGGTGCCAGCGAGTTAAAAATAAAAAGTTATAGAGTAATTAATAGACAAAGACTTAGCAAATAATGCAGGAATTATTAGTACAGATTTAAGAAAAGAGTAGGGTGAAGACGGACTCAATCGAAAACAAGAGAAATCCAAAATCGAAAACAGATGCAAATGAAGACTATAAATCTAACGTTAGGAATAAAAAAATCCAGGCTTTATCAACCATATATATAAAATATATATATAAAATATATCAAATACATATATAAATATATATATAAAAAAAACATTTATAAATATTTGTAATAGCGCTTCGATTTTACAAGTTCTCGGGTAAATTATAATTCTAAGACCAGAAATAGTTCACCAGGTTAGAAACAAGCATCACAGCAAAAATGATTTAGTTAAAAATTGCATTTAAAAAAGAATTAGTTTGCCTATAAATAACCTAAAACTTTAGAAAAGGGATCACCAATGTTTAGTATATATCTCCTCTCAATATATATAATTTATTTATGAATGCCAACTCGATGATTATCACATCTCAATACTTGTAATTTATGTTTTTCCTTTAAGAATGCTAACTCGATGATTATCTCTTAATATTTATAATTAAATTATGAATACTAACTCGATGATATATATATATATATATATATATCCTCTTAATATTTATAATTTATTTATGAATGCTAACGATGATTATGTCCCCCCAAACTTGTAATTTACGTTTTTCATTTATTAATGCTCACTCAATTATATATCTATCTCCTCTCAATACTTATAATTTATGTTTTTCAAGGACGAATGGTATTTCTCATTTTCCAGAAATCAATGTTTATGTCATATTAACTCTCATCCACGTCCTGCATGCGGAAATAGCCCATTCTGAGAATCCTTTCTGGAATCATTCACATTCAGTGAACTTGACAGTTAAACCAGACAGTTACCGCTCCCCTTCTCGCTCCAAAGTCCCTCGAAATGTCCCCAGTTTCCGATGAAGATCATCGGAACGAGAGCCCTAACTCCTGCACGTGAAAGCAAATGACCAAGGTCATCGGTGTAAAGCTGTCCAGTGGAATAGCCAGTCATCGCGTGAGGTCAATTAGCACGCGACACTCTTGCCTCAGAGGGTGTTCCCTCCGTGGCAGAGGCGTGCAGATGGGAGGAGTGTGAATTGACATTGAGATAGTCGAATGTAGAGTGGACATTGATCAGATGTAGAGTCATTCACGTTAACAGCTTGCTGGATTAGTCTATGATCAGTATTTCGCGCCCGCACAGATGTCATGGGGAATGACTGTGGTAGAATAAGTGAAATTTGCTATGATAAAGCATCCTAGTGTTAATTCTTCAAGGCATTGCAATGTTAATTTTTCTAGGCATTTTAATGTTAATTCTTCTAGACATTCTAATGTTAATTCTTTCTTCTAGGCATTCTATTGTTAATTCTCTCTTCTAGACATTCTAATGTTAATTCTTTCTTCTAGGCATTCTAATGTTAATTTTTTCTTCTAGGAATTCTATTGTTAATTCCTTCTTCTAGGCATTCTAACGTTAATCCTTCTAGGCATTTTAATGTTTATTCTTTCTTCAAGGCATTCTAACGTTAATTTTTCTAGGTATTCCATCAATTCTTCTAGGTAATCTAATGTTAATTATTCTAGACATTCTAATGTTATTCATTCTTCTGAGTATTCTAATATTATTTATTCGTCTAGGCATTCTAATGTTAATTCTTCTAGGCATTCTTATTCTTTGTGTAAGGAAACGAAAAAAAATTCAGCATTCTAGTTGATTTTAATAGAAAGTGAAAGAACATAAAGACTACGAGGGACATATTATAATTTAATGACGTGATAAAGATTTCCACCGGTTTTTGTTTGAAAGAGAAACGCACCAACCAATGGTATGAATTCAGTTTCATACACTAAGTTTTTATCGCTTTCAAAAAAGAATTATATTTCATACTTTTATATTATACTTTATTCATAATATAATTAATACAATTATAATTATATTATGAAGGAAAAGCCTACTGACATGTATTTGTTAATGTTAAACGCACAATTCAAGAAAGTTTGGCGGAGCGTTATGACGCATTCAAGATCTTTCTATGCCAAGCCAAGCGAGTTGTCATTCACTACAATCTACATACTTTATAATGCTATCAGATTATAGGGGTGCATTCGAATTCATTTCACTTCCTGCCCAAATCGAATATTAGGGAAGCTTTAACCACATTTTGCGTCGTTCCATGAGATGGTAAAAAATGAAAATTTGTGATCTATGGGTGTTCAGCTGGGTATACATTTTTGTATTTTTCATTTATTTAAAATTAAAATTATTCATTCAATTAATAAACAGTTTTGCTGTTTCTCGACTGCATTACATTTTTAAATAATTAAATAAAAATTTCATTTGTCAGCAGTTCAAAGGTCAAACCAATTTCATGTGTGGGCGGTGGGCCTAAATTTTTAATTCTTGAAAGCATAAAAGCAATAATTTTCATGTTCTTTAAATTCTTCAGTATTATGAATGAAACCTTATAAAGAAAATTATATACGTTGCACTTATGTTTCATGGGTTTCGCATGAGTGTGACAGAATTTAGTTTATCTTCTTTAGCTACATGGCTGGTTTTTCTGAATCTTACTCCTAATGCCAAGCACTCGTTCCAGGAAAACTTTTTTTAAAAAAAGAAATCGATGCGAAATAGGACAATGCGTTCTATTCTAAAAAGAAATAAAATTTATAATAATGCCCCGTAGATAGAACTCAATAAGACATAGGAAGTAGGGTTGAACCAATTTATTAACTACTAGCCGCCTTCGGCGACCAGTTGGTTCGCCATGATTAATGGGTTCTAAAATTTTCAATTAAATCACATATTCATTAGCCTTGAAGTAACTCCGGGCATTGATTGGACTGAAATTAATATTTTCTTTAAAATGATGGACTGAAAGTTCTAAAAGAACGCGTTTTACTAATAATATTTTTTTAATTTTATAAATCAGTCAGTTTTAATGATTGATTGAGAAGACTGATTGATGTAGCAACTTTTGTTTAAAATATTAATAAATATATTTTGTAAAATATGGCTTACAGAGCAAAGTATGAAGAAATCTCAAACTCATTATTCATAAATGCATTGTTTGACTGAAATTACATAAAATGTAATTATTCATTTAAATCAAATTAATAGTATTAAGCAATATATATGCCTATTAATAATATTTTACAAATTGGCCATTGGAAAGGAATTTGAATGCATATCCTGTATAAATTCAATCCTGTATAAATAAAGATAATTTATTCAATTAATGATTTAAATATTATAAAAGATTATAGAATCCTTTGCCTTACATTTTTAAAAGAAAATATCACATTTTATATTTATTTCTTTTATCCAGTCACGTGCTAAAAAGTTGCATTTCTTCAGATTTAATTTGAGATGGTTTTTTTTAATTTGAACTTCCTTCAAAATGATGGCAACACGGTGATAAAACCTAATATTTTCCCTTTGACGTGCTCTTGAAGATTTTATAGAAACTTTAGCTTTGCATTTATTTTTTTCAGAAACAATCACATTTTATAATGAAAAAAAATTATTGAATTAATGATACAGATATTGCAAACGATAATAGAAATATGCGATTAAGTCGGGATTCCAATGCATATCCTGTCTAAATTCGATCAGGTTCACCGTAAAGAAGATTTATTGAATTAATTATTTAGATATTGCAAACGATCATAGAATCCTTAGCTTTGCTTTTTTTAAAGAAAATATCACATTTTATATATTTTTTATTTTATCCAGTCACGTGCTAAAAGTTTCATTTCTTTTGATTTATTTTGCGATGATAGTTTTTTTTATTCGAACTTCCGGCATTCTTTTATTTTATTCAGTCACGTGATAAAAACATGGTTAAAATATTTCTTTAAAAATTCGTTAAAAATAGAAGCTTACATTATAAATTTAAAAAACTGATACCGTTAGAAAGCTAATTTTTTTATCTTTAAATTGATATAAAAATTATGTTTGTGAAATCCTATTTTCGGAAGTTATAGCGGAAAAACGTCCAAATTTCGCTTAAATTTTAATTAATTCGAATTCTAATTAAAAATTCGAAAAAAGGGCTCCGAGGTGCACATTCCCGCCCTTCAAGGCATACATGTACCAAATTTGATAGCTGTAGGTCCAATAGTCTGGCCTACAGAGAGCCAACACACACACACACACACACACACATTGGGCTTTATTATAAGTATAGAAGAACCCTGTGACTGGGAGATCTTCAGTTTTTATGCAAGTAGGATAAGTTCCTATTCTGGAGACAGTAAGAAAAGTCCAGAGCACTCATCTGGTAAATGAAAGGAAGGTCCAGAATCCTCTGGAACACGAAATCAAGGAAAAACAATTTTTTTAAGTTCACTGGGATTCGAACACATGATCTCCTGACTATGAGTCCAGCGTCATAACCATTTAGCTATGCATACTCGGCAATGTTTTGTTTCAAAGCTTCAATAATCAATCCTGCGGGCTTTCTTATACAAGAAAGCTATCTGAAGACTTTTGCCTTCAGTACGTTTCGGAATTTGGTGAAAATGATAACCAACGCATCACTAAATGAGTTTGTAAGACACACTGATATTGTCTCATTAGTATGCTTCACAACATGAGATGCAACAGTTTTCCATGTCTATAGCAATAATTTGGCATGCTTTCAGAATTGATAAGATCTTCGGTAGTTCTGGCTATGTTCTTTCACCAACTCGTCGACGTCATTGATATGCCTTAAGGTGGGTTCACACGAGGCTTTTTATTGTCCGCAAACATTGTCTCTCTGCTGTTGTCCCGGCATTGTCCCCGTGTGAACACTTGAGACAACGCGGACAACGTTTGTCCCGACGGGACAATCATTTGCCATTGTCCCGTTGTGGTCACGTGATTTTCCAAAAGTAGGCGTGATCTTCTATTGCGGACAATAATAAGCCTCGTCTGAACCCACCTTTAGATCCATAATCTTGGTCAGAGACAAAATATCGTTGTTAAGGCTCCATAGGCACCAGCTCGAACTGCCCGGTCAATGTAAGGTTGGAAAATTCAGCAGTCGACCACAACCAATCCTGTCGATACTGCTACGTTCAGTGGTGGCGGGGTCGTCGGCTGTGTACAAGAAGAAGGCACTAGCTCGAATCTTCGGGGTCATGCTCGACTAAAACATCTTGTGTGTAAATATGAAGATTCTCTTCAGACAAGTGCTTAACACAGGTCAGCATGTGATATTACAGTGATTTTGTAAGGTGCACTGTTACTGTCTCTTTAGTATGCTTCGCAACATGCCATGCAATAATTTTCCATGTCTGTTGCAATAATTTTGCATGCTTTCAGAAATGATAAGCTTTTTGGTAGTTCTGGTTATTTCACCAATTCATCGAAGTCACTGATATGCCTTATTTCCATAATCTGGATCAGAGACAAAATCTCATTGATAAGCTTCCATAGGCTTTAGTTTGAGCCCTTCGGGATCGTGCTCGACCAAAACATCTTCCACGTAAATATAAAGATTCTCTTCAAACAAGCGCTCAACACAGATCAATCTAGCACGTGACATTACGGTGTTTCGTCGTTCACTCATTATGCGAAAGCAAATCACTCTCTATTTCATTTTTGTCGTTAAGCGAATCACTCGTTATGTGAGGAGCTCATTAAGGTTTGAGGAAGAGGGTTTGTAAAAGAGTTCATTGAGCCACGTGATCTTCCTGGGCGGAGCTATCGCCAATCATGTAAACATCACGTGGTCTCAAGATTGCTGCTTGTTTATATATATATATATATATATATATATATATATA
>JAPMOQ010062750.1:371615-401930 GCA_026543055.1 Argiope trifasciata
ATATATATATATATATATATATATATATATATATATTTCAGGTTAAGCGAACTTGACCCTCGGTCGGTGGGGAGTGTGATCTTCCGAAATAAACCAGAGTGCAGTTTTCTAGATCCATTACATCATTCAGTTGCGATGCTACATCATTCAGTTTTTTCGAACGCCTTGAGACGCGGCAGAGTAATCAACTATGGTCATTATTTGCATAAATAAGAAAAATAGATGCCAAAAGAGTGTTGCAGGCATTTGAAGAGATTCTAATATGAAGAGATACCTACTTTTTCTTAACGTCAAGAGTTCTTCTCAATAAGTACAATAAAACATGTTTGGAACTTTTTTTCCAATTGCTTCAAGCTATCTAGTTATTTGTCAATTGTTCAGTTTTGATCTTCATTTCTTAATTTTTCGGTACTAATCTAGTTGTTTCTCAATTGCTCAGTTTTGATCTAGTTGTTTCTCAATTGTTCAGTTTTGATCTAGTTGTTTCTTAATTGTTCGGTTTTAATCTAGTTGTTCCCTAATTGTTCAGTTTTAATCTAGTTGTTTCTTAGTAGTTCAGTTTTGATCATAATTTATCTGCTTGTTGACTGATCATTTGAATGAAGTTAAACAGCGTTACTTCGAAAATTGACACAAATGTTTACGGTTAAAAGAATACCATTAGGACGCTTTTTCATAAGTAAAAAAATATTTCAAAGATAACTTTTAGATATAAAAGGTTTCTCCCCTTTTCTTACTTTTTTTTGAAAACAAGATCTGTGTTTTTAATTTTTAATGAATTACTGATTCTTTTTCTTCCCCCTTTGGCTGCAAATTTACACATCTCACAGAGTGAAATACTTTAGAGCAAGAATCACATTATCACAAAGATAATAAAAGATTTAAAAAATCAACAAGGTTTTATAGCGGAAGGGAAACAATTATTACCAGCTGTATGGCAAATTGAAAAGAAAAACTGAAATACTATATTATACGGATAGTTAATCCCTTTTACCAACAGGATTGTAAGAGAATTATATGTACTGAAATTTTAGAAGAGATTTAATTAATTCTTCATCTTACAATATTCACATTTCTATGAATTTAAAAATCAAAAGTAAAATTTTTGCAAATTTCGCTTTGTACAGAAGATAACCTGAAATGTGTTGATACCCTCTCTGCTGAGAAAGATGAGACATCTTTGCATAAGTTTAGGTGAAATAAAGAAAAATTATGCACCAGATAAAGTGTTCAACACATATTTAGTGAAACACAGACGCACAATAGTGAAACAACACAGAATCATATGAAATATATATATATATATATAACTTAGAAAGGCAACTGATTTAAATACTTAACATGTTGATTGCCACCTACGAAATAACTCGTAGATTGCGTTCTTTTCTACGACCAAACCATCTGTGTCATTAGATGACACCTTAGATGATAAAACATGTTATTAGATGATAAATTATAGATAGCTTATAGATAGATGATAAATTATAGATAGATGTTATTAGATGACACCTTAGATAATAAAAGATGTTATTAGATGATAAAATATAGATAAATGTTACTAGATGATAAATTATAGGTAGATGTTATTAGATGACAAATTATAGATAGATGTTATTAGATGATAAATTATAGATAGATTATAGATAGATCTTATTAGATAATAAATTATAGATATATGTTATTAGACAATAAATTAAAGATAGAATATAGATAGATGTTATTGGATGACAAATTATAGATAGATCTTATTAGATAATAAATTATAGATATATATTATTAGATAATAAAATTATAGATATATATTATTAGATAATAAATTATAGATATATATTATTAGATAATAAATTAAAGATATATATTATTAGATAATAAATTAAAGATAGATTATAGAAAGATCTTATTAGATGACGATTATAGATAGATGTAATTAGATGATAAATTATAAATACATTATAGATAGATGTTATTAAATGATAAATTATAGATAGATTATAGATAGATGTTATTAAATGATAAAAGACAGCAAAGAAGGAGTCATCTAATCAGATAGACGGTCCTGATTATCAGACAAGGGTAGTGGCAGTAAACATGTTAAAAGTATTCAAAATATTAATTATTGTTTCTGATAGTACTTTTTGTTGACACGTTTGTCATTAACTCAAGAAACGTTAATTTTTAATTCCTACCGTTGAAATATTCTGCAATAGCAAATTTGTATTCTATTATATCTGCATTACATTTCTTATATGGTATGTTTTTTCTTTTACTTGATTTATTGATAAAAATAACAACGACCTTTGCATCTTTTGCATTTCGCATTCTTTATTGCGAAAATTATTTGTTTCTGTATCCCTAACTTAATTGCAAAGTTACCAAGCGACAGATTGAGATACCTTGCATATATATCAGCGAGTCACTAAGCTGCCAAAATTCCAGACGATATAAACAGTCAATTTGCAGACTAATGCTCATTTCAATGTTACAATCTTCATTAGAAAGCCGAAGTCTTACCTGAAAATAAAATAAATACGAATTAATTATTACAATAAGGCAAAATCTCATTGTCTTCATTATTGTTACAATAAGGCAAATTATTATATTTATCAAAATTATTGACAATTTTGCCTTATTGTCGTTAATTGTTAGAATAAGGCAAATTATAATATTTATCATAATTATTGGCAATTTTACTTTATTGTCATTAAATACAATAAGGCAAAATTTCACTGTCTTCATTATTATTACAAGGCAAAATTTCATTGTCTTCATTATTATTACAACAAGGCAAAATCTCACTGTCTTCATTATTATTACAATAAGGCAAATTATTATATTTATCAAAATTATTGACAATTTTGCCTTATTGTCGTTAATTATTACAATAAAGCAAATTATTGACAATTTTACTTTATTGTCATTAAATACAATAAGCCAAAATCTCACTGTCTTCATTATTATTACAAGGCAAAATTTCATAGTCTTCATTATTATTACAAGGGAAAATCTCACTGTCTTCATTATTATTACAATAAGGCAAATTATTATATTTATCAATATTATTGACAGTTTTGCCTTATTCTCATTAATTATTACAATAAGGCAAATTATTATATTTATCAAAATTATTGGCAATTTTGCCTAATTGCCATTAATTATTACAAGAAGGCAAAATTTCATTGTCTTCATTATTATTACAATAAGACAAATTATTATAATCACAAAATTATCGACAATTTTGCCTTATTGCCATTAATTATTAATAAAGAAAATCTTATTTTATTCTATCTAAGTCAAAATTTTTAAAGGTCATAAATTACATTCGAAACCCGATTTGAAATTGTTATCCTACTCTAGTCCAGAGATTATTTTTTTTCCGAAAGACCACCGTGTTGGCTCATGGCAGTTGGGGCCCGTTATCTGCCAAGTCCTCCAAGTTCCCATAACCTCTGCTGGTACTGAGTCGGTCTCTGATTGGGATCCCAATTCTGAGTTGCGGATGGGCGAATGAGTTCGACCTCCCAGGAAAGTCCTTTCACCTTAAAGGTGCTGGTTCAGAAAGAAAGGCTTCTGCTTTTATTCGGAAGATCTCTTCTGATTCGGCAAGGTATGACCAAGTGGCATTATAAAGAACATACTCAACTCAAATCAAACCCGAGTTGCCAGATTCCAAAATAGAATAAGATGCAAAAGAAACGGGAAATATTAACACTTATTATCAGTGGCAACAGTGCGTTTGCTTCGAAGGAGCACGTCTACAGGCGTCACCTTCACATTTGCAGAGGTGTGATGCAATGCACATGATAGAATTAAGCAAGTTAAATCATTAGGTATAACATCGATTCTACGAAACGCAACAACTTTATTGGAAAACATTGCACGGAAACAAAAGTAAACATTCATTTCAAATCCAATTTCTTGTTGTCAACTCGAAAAAGCATATACGTAAAAATATTTAGATACATCACAAGAAAAGGTGGGCCACGGTCACCTGGTCGGTAGAACGTCCGTCTCCTCACAGAAGGGTGGCGAGCTCTGTCCTCGTCTCGGCCAAAGACTGCCGTGTTGGCTCATGGTAGTGGGAGCATGTTCAATAGGTCCTCCAAGATCCCATCACAAATGATATCTCTAGGGGTACTGAGCTCTGATTGGGATCTCAATTCTGACTTGCGGATGGATGAATGAGTTCGACCGCCCCTTCAAAAGGGCTGTGTCGTGTGTATTCGAGCAAAGTCGTCCTTTCATCTTAACGATGCTCGTTCACAACGAAAAACGCACACCTCTGTCTTCATTCGAAAGAGCTACTTCTCATTCGGTATGGTATGACCAAGTGGCTTTAGACCCACCACCACCCACAATAACGATAGAAACTGTTGAGCTTATTTACAAATGAAGGACCTTAAAGTGGATCTAATGAGCCTTACATCAAAAAGATGAAAGAACGTAACGTATAAAAATCCCATACTTAAAGTAAACACGGCATACTCTGGGCCGCGGTCGCCTGGTTGGTACAGTGTCCGTCTCTCAACCGAGAGATAGCGAGTTCTATCCTCGTCTCGATCTAAGATCGCCGTGTTAGCCAATGGCAGTTGGGGCATATTTAATAGGTCGTGACTGTAAAGCCCTCCAAGTTTCCATAACAAAGTATACCTCTGGGGATACTGAATCGGGTATGAGTCGGTCTGTGATTGGGATCTCAATTCTGACTCGCTGATGGATGAGTGAATCCGACCTCACCCTAAAAAGTCGTCCTTTCACCTGAACGGTGCTCGTTCAGAACGAAAGACGCACACTGCTGCATTCATTTGAAAGAGATCCGCTCATTCGGACTTGGTATGACCAAGTGGCATTAGAAAAAAGTCGAATAGAAGAAGTCGAACAGCATATTCTACTTAAATCAAAACCTAGTTACCGTATTCCAACTTGGAATAAGATGCCAAAGAAACAGAAAATATAAAACTTATTAGGAGTGGCAACAATGTGCTTGCTTTCGAAGGAGTACGCTACAGGCGTCACCTTCGCATTAATGTCGAGAGCGGAAACCCGATCTCTATCACGAGTGTAAATTTACGACTTCCGCGAGATGAGAAGCAGATGCAGCCCCAATTTCTTGATTCGGGTCGACCCTCCGTCGTAAACAGATTAGTCTCGCTGAGCAGAGGAGAAGGGGTTTGATGTCAAACACAATTTCCTGATGACTCCTCGAAATAAAGGAGCATTTTCTGCTTCTACATCACATTTCATTCGAGGTGAATCTGGGGTAACTTCGGATTAGATCAAGATGCGGTACTTTCAGATTGTTTGGAAGTTCAGAACGCTGTTCAAGTTTTTATAATGCTAATGGATTTAAGTTATATAAAAAAAAGTAGTGTTTGCAGAATTAGTTCCAGTTCGAAATGGTGGATGCGAATAAAATATTTTTTAAAGCATCTTATTGTGAAGTTTGTTTAGCAATAATTTCTTAACTTGATTTCTTTAGGTATCCCATTACATGAAAAACACTGGTTATCTATGACACGGGCGATTTTTTGAAAATTCTTTTTATTTCATGACTTTTCTCTTCCCAAAACAGTTTATCTTTTCTAAGAAAAGGAAGGACTGACTTATTAAGGACATATTTTACAGATTAAGTTTAGCTTCAATTTTCTCAAAAATTTAATTTTCAGAAAAATTCTCCGCCGTTCATATGATATCCCCAAAACTAATAGAGGTATTTATACATAAATTTCAGCGTGTGTTTTAAGTAATATGGGCAATGAAACGAACCAAAATTTGTATATTTGGTGAAATACTTTTTCGTTCACCAATGTTTTTAGGAAAATGAAGTTTATGTTAAAAATGCGTACATACGTATGTTTATACTCGTAACTGCATCTCAAAACGTTTCTTAGATGTTGGTTCATTTTTTTCGTATTCTGCAACTTGTGGGCGTTGATTTTCTTTCTTAATGACGTGGCTTTATTTTATTCAAACACCAATAAATCGGTAGCATAAAAAATTACCTGAATTGCCAGACGGCAAAATAAATTTGGGATATTTCACCCCAAATTGATAATAATAATAATTAGATAATGATAATTCGATAATGATCGTATAATGAAGATAATTATAAATCCACTATAGTATAATTGATAATAAATATATGTTTATAAAAATGAACAGAATAAAATCGAGATGCATATTTGTATGCATTTAGGTTCTTATCTTATTACTAAAAAATTGTTTTTGGAATTGTTAGAACTGGCAACATTTTTCGTGAGGTAAATTAGAATAATGTAATGCTATTTGCTTGATGAAAACTATATAAAAAGGTTTGGATTTTTTACTATTTAAAATAGTTCCTTAAATCAGGTCATTTTTAAAAATGCTGCATATTAATTCGATGCGAAATAATGAACAGTCAAACTCTAATAGAAAGAGCGTTTTTCGGTCATATTACCATTGGTCAAATTTACGAATTAATGTTACGATACAACTAATAAAATTTATCTTCAGATAGATTAGAACAAGATAATGCTTAGTGAAAACTATATGCTATTTGCAAGACAGAATGCTATTTGCTTAATGAAAACTATATAAAAACATTTGGGTTTTTTCTTCTATTTAAAATAGTTTTTTGCTAGAATCTTATAGTTTAATTTCAGTGTTTTCTAAAGAAACAACTTGTATTACTTTTGTTTGTAAGACATTCAGGATATTTTAAAAAGTACAAATCATATCGGTTACAATTTGCATTTAGGTGGTTCTAAATTAAAATAGAACGAAATATTCTAACGTAGGCTTATTTACATTAAAAAAAAGAACGCATAGTATAAACAAACAGAGAAGGAATGTTTTGCGCATTAAAACCCACGCTCATCAAAATCCTTTCAAATATTCGAAACACGCATTCAAAATCTCTCGCACAATTAAGAACATTATTCTTCCTATTACATTTGTCTAATCTTTTGCTCCCATTCGTAAATAATTTTCTCATTCAACCTACTCTTTCATCTGTAAATTCGATTCGTAAAATAATATTCTCCTGCATTCCATTAGCAATAAAATAAAATTCTAGAGAACCAATTTATTTCTTATCTTATTCGCTTGCTCTTTTATTGCGAGAGAATTAATAAAAATGAAAACATCCAGTCGCACGTTTAAGATGAATGAATGCTAATTTTTTACAGGAAATAGTCTTGACAAAGATATTTAATATTTGATCTTTAGCTAATGCTTTTTCTTTGGTGAAGAAAAAGACAAATGTTTCGCAGGCACTTGGAATGAAGGAGTACTTCGGGAAAGGACTTTTTTCTCCTTTAATAAGTCGGCTGCTTTAATTCAAGGTTCTTGTTCTTAAATACTTCCTTTAACTGCCTTTAGAATGTTTACTTTAAGAATTTAGAAGGAAAGATTCCAAAGATGAGTTTATTTCTTTTGCATGCCAATCACTTATTTTATTTTTTATTGGTAAATAGAATTTATACTTAAATCTGCATTTATTTTATTTCACATAGAATATTTCATAGCTAATAAACTTTTGATTTAAAACAACGCTTCTTTGTTCGGTAAATGTCATAATCTGTTAACAGACGATCGCTTTTCAGATATTTTATAACTATTACACGTTTTATTTCTGTTAGAATATTATTAAAAGTAAAAGCAAAGAAATTTTCTCTTTGATAAACATATCTTATTAATATTATTTTGTATAATAACTGATAACCCATTGTAAACGTTTTGGAATCTGGCAATGGTTTGTAAATGATGATGTGAAGTGAAGCGAATAAACGAAACCGATGTAATTCTGAAAGGCTTGGAGTCTTGTTTGGATTTTTTAAGTATATAAGATGCTCTGCAGGCTACACAAAACTATATATATATATATAATTTGAAGCTTAAGAAAACGGTTAGTTTTCTAGAAAGCATGCCAAACTTCTTTGTTTATTTCACATTACATTATTGATATTGCAGATATTGCCACGTAGAAAGAACGTAGTAGAGTGAAATCAATTTATTAACTCAACCCTGCGACCGACAGCTCTTCAGCTTTTATACAAGTAGGGAACGTTCCAGAATAACTTTCTGGAGACAGTAAGAAAATTCCAAAGCACTCATCTGGTTGATTAAAGAAAGGCCAAAATCTTCTGGAACACGAAATCAATGGAGAGCAAATGTTAAGTCTGCTGTCATTCGAACCCATGATCTCCTGGCTGTGAGTCCAGCGTCCTGACCACTCAGCTATGCCGACTCGGCAATGTTACGTTTCAATGCGGCAATATAAAAGGTTTCTATACTTCATAGCAAAATTCAAATAAGACAATCATATTTCACACCTCGATCATTCCAATTAAAACTATGTTTGTTTTTTTACCAGTAAAAATTAGTTTTTGCAATGATAAATGATAATGATAGTTTTTTTAAATAAGAAATCTAAAAATTTCATATAAAGATCATATACCAAACGTCATCTGTCCAGCTCAAAGACCAAGTGTGTTGTCATTGTCATATGCACGCAGACAGTCATAATGCCAAAGATGTGTTTTTCGAATCTCAAATGCGGAGGTTCAGCGAAATCTCGAGTTTGAATTTTCTTGAATATTGCGACATTTTATTCTTCGCATTCGAGAAAATACAAAACTCAGATTCTCTCAACCAGAACCTCTCAAAGTGATCCTATTTCAAATAACTTTTCAATTAGATTATTAATAGAAAATTCTAGCAAGAAATTTCTATTAATAATCAATAGAATAGCATTGATGATTAATAGAAACTTCCATTAATAATATTAATTTAACATCTAAAAAATAGATAGAAACTATTAATAGAAACTTCTATTAATAATGAATAGAAATAGCATTTCTGGCAAGAAATTTTGGAATTATTTGAATATCAGATTATAAAGTCATTATAATTTATCTGAAATACAGCATTTTTGCGGTCTAAGAAGTAGAATCAATAGAAACTTCAATTAATAATCAATATAAGAAGCATTTCTAGCAAGAATTTCTGGAATTATTTGAATATGAAATTATAAAACCATTCTAATTTATCTCAAATACAACATGTTTGCGGTCTAAGAAGTCAGTTGAATTTTCAAAAGCATATTTAGAGAAAATAAATGACGCTAATACCTTCAACATTATATTCGTAAATACAAACTTCTTCTGTCTTTTTAGCTGATGCGAATATTTTGGATATTAGATTACTTTCCCAAAATTGATTTCGAAGGCAGGACCGTCGAATTTATATATCCCAAAGAAACCTGAAATTGCATCGTGTTAGACGAGCACTTTATCAATCCAGAAATAATTTCTTATTCAAACATTTGAGATTTGATCTTTGAAGAAAATTTGAAATCACTGTTTTTTTCGAGGTATAAAGTACACTGATAGAAAAAAAATCCCAATACCAAGAAAAAATTATTGTACAATAATGAAATTTTAGGAATACATTTGTCTAGGTAACATATTTAATTGATCAATGTTTCAAGATCACAGGTAGAGCCATTGGCGAAAACCGCCATTTGAAATGTGAAATGTTGGTACATTAGTAACCGATGTAACCACCAGAATTTTGAATGCAAGCATGCAAGCGTGCATGCATTGTGTCGTACAGGTGTCGGATATCAGTTTGTGGGATGGAGTTCCATGCCTGTTGCACTTGGGCGGTCAATGCAGAGACGGTTAATGCTGGTTGTGGATGACGCTGGAGTTGTCGTCCAATGTTGTCCCATACGTGCTCGATTGGAAAAAGATCTGGTGATCTAGCGGACCAAGGCAACATGTCGACATTCTGTAGAGCATGTTGTGTTACAACAGTGGTATGAGGGCGAGCGTTATCCTGTTGGAAAATACCCCCTTGAATGCAGTTAATGAATGGCAGCACAACTATTTGTATCACTAGATTGACGTACAAATTTGCAGCCAGGGTGAGTGGGATAACCACGAGAGTGCTCCTGCTGTCATACGAAATTGCTCCCCAAACCATAACTCCAGGAGTAGGTCTTGTGTGTCTAGGCCACAGACAGGTCACTAGCAGGCGTTCACCTAGCCTCCTTCTAACCAACAAACGGCTATCACTGCGACCAAGGCAGAACCGGCTTTCATCAGAAAACACAACAGATTTCCACTCCGTCCTCCAATGAGCTCTAGCTTGACACCACTCACGTAGCAAACGGCAGTGGTTTGGAGTCAGTGGAATGCACTGTACAGGGCGACTGGCTCGGAGCTGTCCTTGAAGTAACCGATTTGTAACAGTTCGTTGTGTCACTGTGGTGCCCACTGCAGCTCGAATTTCAGCTGCAGACGCAGTACGAATAGCCACAGCGACGGTCTTCCCTCTCAGTAGTGCCACGTGGCCGCCCGGAACCTGGTCTTCTTGAGGCAGTACCTTTCCTTTACCACTGCCGCCAATACTCATGCACAGTGGATACATTCCTGCCAAGTCTTTCAGCAATGTCCCAGAAAAAAAAACCACCTTCTCGTAGCCCTACAACACGACCTTGTTCAAACTCAGTGAGCTGTTGATAATGGCTTCTTCGTCTTCTCAGAGGCATCCTTGACTAACATTAACCCACTGCGTCAAATCTCAACTGTAAATAACGATCACGAACCTCACAGCGCTTATTTAAAACAAACCTCATTTGCATGTTCATAGTGTCGCTACTAGCGCCACACTTACGCGCGTAGCTCGAAATTTGAATCGACATCATCTTTCGGATGTGTAAACACGCCTACCAAATTTCGTTTATCTAGCACAGCTCCTTCCTAGTGTTGGGATTTTTTTCCATCAGTGTATTAAATTGGATTTCTTTTATCAGTATAGGAGAGAATAACAATACTTATGTATTATTACCAGCATGTATAACAATTAGATAAAGCATATTAGTACGCGATTTTTGGTTAACCTTTTGTTTGCGATTAATCGAGATGATTCAGTTAATTGACAAGTACCCAAATACCCAAGATGTATTTTTGATGCCTCTTTCAGAACAAATAAAATTATATATATAACTAGCTAGTACCCAACACGTTGCTGGCACAGTAGAGATAATCTTGGAAATATCATTTGGAATTTTAAATAATTATCTTCTTTAATTGAGAATTACAGGAAGAATAATTATTTGTTTTCTTGTCGGCAATGAATACATTCATTGAAATTGAAGAATACTCACTAAAAAAATATTTTTTTTTACAAAAATCTTAAAGGTTGTTATTTGTATATTTCTATTTATATATTTGTTTTTTTATTTCACTATAAAATATGAAAAGTTCATTAAAAAATGAACTCGATTTCGCTGTATTGAGATTGAACTGAATAACTAAATTGACGCGTAAAACGCCAATGCGAAATGGACCCGCTCCCAATTTGTTAAGAATGATTCTTATGTTCTCGAGAAGAAAAACTGCAAGAAATCAGAAATCTTTATAAGATCAAAATCAAAAAGGAAACATTAGCTTATGATTAACAGTAAGTTTAAAATATTCTTTTAAGATTTTACGATAAAATTATGAAACAATAAATCAAACATACTTTGTCAATCTACCATCTCAAATATATGTACATTTTTTATATATTTGTTAAAAATGTAGAAATAAATAAATATAGAACTAGAAATTAAATCTCATTTATGAAGTTCTTAGCATTTTTTAGTTATTTTGTATAGATATATGCAGAGAAACAAGCGCTCATAATTTTTTCAAATGTTAATATCATTTTGGAAGAGAAAAAATATTTCAAAGCCTCAAAATCTCAAACATTTGTGCGATTACAACAAATTCTCTTTGTATTTAATGTATGCGGCTATCTTAACAATAATTATCGACCCTATTGGCGATTTTTTTTTAAATTCTTATTATTTTTTGTAATTCAGATTCTTATCTTCCCAAAACTATCTTTTCTAAGAAAAGGAAGGCCTGACCTATCATCCAGGGTCACATATTTTTCAACTAAAATATGTCTTTCTCTTCCATTTTCTCAAAACTTTCATTTTCATTAACATTCTCCGCCGTTAATATGATATTCCCAAAACCAATGGAGGTATTAACATAAAAATTTCAGCGTGTGTTTTCAATAATATGGGCAATGAAAGTTTATGGTTGGTGAAATACTTTTTCATTAACAGATGCTTTTAAGAAAATTACGTTGCAAATTTACGGCAAAAATACATATATACGTATATTTGTACTCCTTTGTATCTCAAAATGCTTCTTAGATGTTGGTTCATTTCATTCATCATTGTATCCTATAACTTGTGTGCTAAGAAAAATAGGATAACTGCATTACCATTTTGTGTAGAGTGCAAACCGTTTTGGCACAATTTCGGCAGTACTTATACTAAAATTGGAACGATACAGAGAAGATTAGCATGGCCCCTGCGCAAAGATTAAAATTTGCTGCAAATTTTAAATTAAATTATGAATTCAAACAATTGTTTTAGTATTTGTAGTGTTTATTATCGACAATACATCTAAAAACCATAAATAGTTCCTTAAAAAATCAATTTTTTCAAATTTTTTCGTTTGAACGTGTTCGGAGACCTTAAGAAATAGCCGAAACGTTCATTTTACATTCATTCTTATTCTAATTCTAAGAGAATCTAGCACATTCTAAGAAATTCTTACAACTACAGTTCGATTTTATTTCGGCAATCAAACAAGGACACAAAAATTAATGACGTAGTAAAAAAAGTCATCGTTAATGGATAACCCAATAAAATGACCCTTAGAAATACCTTTTTGCACAAATTGTGTTTTTTGAAGTTAAGTTATTTGTATGACTTTTAATATTAGTGAAAGTAACCATAGCAACCAATTTGTTTAAGCACACTTTCTTGAAAGAAGAATTTCTGTTTTAATTAATGCATTCCCACGTTAAGAAAAACCTTGTACCCCATTTACCCAATTTATAAGTGAAGATATTTACCTTAGCTAAAGATGCAAAATTTTCCCAATACTGCAAAAAATTGAAGTATTTTCTATAAAAGCGTAAGTAATTCATTTAACGCTCGATGCTTAAACCTTATTAACCGTAGTAGCAGGATTTTGTTATCACGATAAAAAGTTTCACTGTATTTTGTTCAGTTTCTGTTATTCCAAGTTTCATTCTAGTAAAAATGTTCCAAGGAATTTAGAAATGCGACTGATAATTTGAATGCTCCGTAATTTTTTTCTGCGTGTGTGTGTGTGTAAGTGTTTGCTCCTCAGTATGAGCGCACGAAATGGTGGTGGTGGGTCTAATGCCACTTGGTCATACGAAGCCCGAATGAGCGGAGCTCTTTTGAATGAAGACAGAAGTGTGCGCCTTTCGTTGCTAACGATCCCCTTTATGGTGAAAGGACGACTTTGCTCAAACACACACACTTTCTAGTGGGCGTTGGAACTCATTTATCCATCGGCAAGTCAAAATTCAGATCCCGATCAGAGACAGACTCAGTACCCCCAGAGCTATGGGAACTTGCACTACCCACTGAACATGCCCCCACTGCCATTAGCCAACACGTCGGTCTTTGGCAAAGACGAGGACAGAACTCGAGACCTTTAGATTACGAGACGGACGCTCTACCAACTGGGCTGCCGTGACCCGTGCGTGAAGTGAAATATGTTGATTATAAATGGATTTAAATAATTTTTTAAATAAAAGCAATAATCCGGGGAGCAAGAGTCACCGCTAAATGATTGGACAATGATTGCAATGATCGGATTCAATTACCAGCGAGATTTAGGATTCTTTGTAAGAACAATCATTTTAATCGCCTTTCTCTTCTTCGTCTTGTACACAGCCGACCACCGAGATGACCCGGTACCATCAGTATACTCAAATCATTATTGACAATCTTCAGGCCTTTCCTTCATACGACACTTCTAAACATTCCATGAATTAAATATTAGTAAACCGTACTCATCTCTCTACAAAGGCATTTATTTTCCTGCCTTCTTCCAAATCTTTTGGAAATGGTGAAAGTGCTTTGTTGTATACAGACAAATCTTGTATACCGACCACCCCGCCACCACTGAGCAGCAGTATCGACAGGATTTGTGGTGATCGACTGCTGAATAAATATTGTCCAACTATACATGAACCGATCCGTCAAACTAACATTCCTTTCTTGGTAGTCAGGAACTGTCTTTCTCCCCGTCTGCACTCTCTCAAACAGTTGGAATGAAACTGTCCATCTTTGACATCATATCCTTCAGGGTTTGAGATGACCCGGTACCATCAGTGCTGTACTCCGAAGTTAAACCTTGACACCAGGTCACAGTGGGGCAAGTGATAATTGGAGCTAATAAACAACGCGGAATCATTTTGACTCTCGGGTTAAGCCAGTCTTCCATCCAAACATAACATACTTAAACACGAGAGCATATTTGAATATATGTTAATATTGGATAAATTAAATAAAATACAGTAGCAATTTGTCATACATATTGATTAACTTAAGTACATTATTAACCAATAACAATGATAAAAACCAAGTAATTTCATAAGTGAAACTAAGTCAAAGACAATGGGATGTATCTTTACTTATTATATAATTTTAATTTATACTAGTTATATGGGGGGAAAAGAATTTTTAATATTTGGGTTTCTATCTATCCTATAAGTTTTTCGAGTTTCAGCTATTGCGTCTAGGAAATTTTATCCACACAACTTTCACGAATCCAGAGTAAAAATGGAAATCCTCCTCTTTTATGTCTCTTTTTTCCCACCCACATTTGATTTCACTCTTTGAAAAAATATTCTGAATGGTAACATTCTGAATAAAAACATTCTTTTTTTTTTAAAAAAAAAAAAAGGATCACAGCCTGGATAATATCGCTTTCTTTTATGCAAAATGGTGGTTCCATTCTTAGACTTGTGGCACTTTCGCTGGAAGAACACAGAAAAAGTGTGGTTCTAAAAGAAATAAAGAAAGAAAAAAAGGAAACTGATTTATTTTTATATCACATGAAGCCGGAATTTTTTCCCCAGTTCGACATAAATCTGCGGAAATCTGCGGTTCTATTACTTTGATCTGTAGTTTCCCTTTAATATTAGAAAATGGTGCCATGAATTTTGCATTTTCTGGCTGTTGCTTTGAAATTTCCTTTTGTAGATAGGACTACGGAGAATTGACTAGATTGATATAGAAAGTCAGATATCAATTGAGCGATGAGTTTTTAATATATTTAGTAGCGCAGGCAAATATTACAATGATTAGAATTTATATTAAATATTTTTACGATCAATTAAACACTCTCCATTCTATATATTCGTTTCTTAATGCTAACAAAATATTCGTTTCTCACTTCTAATAAAAATATTCGTTTCTTCTTGTTAACAAAATATTCGTTTCTTGCTGCTAACAAAATATTCGCTTCTTACTGCTAAGAAAATATTCGTTTACAGCTAAAAAAATATTTGTTTCTTGCTGGTAACAAAATATTCGTTTCTTGCTGCTAACAAAATATTCTTTTCTTGCTAACAAAGTATTCGTTTCTTACTGCTTTTTTAAGTAAAAAAGGCTATGGAATTAGGAATTATAATTGAATTTCATTTACTTTTAAATGCAAATTATTTCAATTATTTATTAATTTATTATTTTTATGCACTTTATTTGAAAAATATTTTCCTGATTGACTTTTGAAATTTTATAAAGAATAAAGTTCTTGTTTGCATTCCAAATTCCAACTTACAAGGATAAAATCGGCATCCGTCTATACAATGTTAAACTTCTGCCTGAAATCGTAGTTGATACATAACGCGTTTTTTTCTGATGCTAAACCCATGTTTACTCAAACTAACTCAAAGGGTCTCATAACTTTAATCCTGGTAAATATAATAAATTTAAACTGAAAATTTTACTTTTAGTTAAAAATATACTTTTATGTACACTGACAAAAAAAATTTCAAAATATGTATTCATTTTCTTACTTCTACCTAATTTCATAACCGTTTGTTCTACTAAAATCGGAAAATTTTCATAATGTTTTGGTTTTGGGTACAAAAATTTAAAAAAAAAAAATTAATTATTTAATTAAAGTGCTCCATTATCAAAAATTAAATAAAATTAATTGATTCTCTGATACGTAATTTTAAAAGATGTTTAAATGCCTTATTACAATCAAAACATGCAAGTGAATTAAAACTTCAAAAGCATTTTTCACATAAAATGAGAGAAAATCTATTACACATATCCAGTTTTTTACTTGAAAGAAATCAAATAAAAGAGTGGATAAAAAGAATGGAAAAAAAACATTACACCCTTTTATTTTCCCATATATCTGGCAAGTAATAGTTCTAGTTCTCATTCTTTTTTTACCTTATTAAAAGCTTAATTTTTTTCTTATTCATCAAATCTTCGTATAAAAAAATTTCCAGACGCTAAATGGACAAAATAAGATCGAAAGGCTTTCATTTCCTTTGTTTAAAGGAGTTTTTAATACTTTTTAGACCTTCCGGAAATAATTGATTACCATCTTGAAAAACAAAGTGCTTCACCAAAAGAGGGGGAAAGATTTGAACATTATCCCGATAATGCGAGTTCACGATGTGGTTTCAGATATTATTTTGCATGCGAAGGGGACTATTCATTATTCATGGAAGAAAACTAGAGACCCATTGTTTCTATTTTTCTCCCTTTGATGGTTCGATTGAAGAAATGGTCATTTTCTCAGACTCTAAATCAGTTCTAGAAGCTATACGAAACGGTGAGTCAGCACTGATGGTAGAAATTAATACCATTCTTCACTCACTAAATGTACCTTTTTTTTTAAAGTGGATTCCTGCTCATGTGGGTACCGAGGGGAATGAATGTTCAGATGCCCTTGCGTGATGAAAAACCCCGAACAGTCATCTGTGCAAATGCAAATGATCTTGCCAGGCTTAGGATCTAAAAATCAACATTTTGGCAAGGCAACAATCCCTCACCTAGATTACCCAAGAAACCTCTCCTCTACAATTCCACATTTTGGTAAGGCAACAATCCTTCACCTAGACTGCCCAAGAAACCTCTCCTCTACAATAGCTCGACTACGTACTGGACATGTCAAGCGCATGAAGATATCACCAACTGGTATTAAATCCTATCCTAACTGCAAGCACTGTCCCAACTGACCCCAGCGCATGTTTTTAAAGCCATTATCAGCTCCCTCTTCCTCTTTGGAGCACTACCTGTTGAGATCCTAGATGACCATCGGGCTCTAGAACTGGCACATCTCGACATCAAGACTTTGGGTGAAATAGAGACTTTATTTTCACTTTTCATCTTTATAGACACAACAACAACATGGGAAGGGCCACGGTAGCCTGGTGGGTACAGCGTCCGTCTCGTAACCTAAAGGTAGCGAGCTCTGTCCTCGTCTCGGCCAAAGACCGCCGTGTTGGCTCATGGCAGTGAGGACACGTTCAATATATCCTCCAAGTTCCCATTTACCTCTGGGGGAACTGAATCAGAGATGAGTCGGTCTCTGATTTGGATCGAAATTCTGACTTGTGGATGGATGAATGAGTTCGACCGCACCCTGAAAAGGGTTGCGTGTTCGAGCAAAGTCGTACTTTCACCTGAATGGTGCTTGTTCACAACGAAAGGCGCACACTTCTGCCTTCATTCGAAAGAGCTAAATCTCAGTCGGCTTAATATGATCAAGTGGCTTTAGACCCACCACCACAACAACAACATGCGAAGGGAAGAAAAAATTTCAAGCGTTCCTCATTTGGAGAAAAATGACGAGAGATTCAGCCTTCTTAAGAAGTTTGTAGCAAAATTTAAGAGGAAAATTCTAAACAATAATCACTGATCCGGATTTCCCGATATCCTTTAAAAATTCTAAAATATATTAAACAGATATCTTCCGAGATTTACATGACCTGCAAATGTACGAAATAAAATTAGAAAATAAGTAAAAAAGTAAAAAAAAAAATTATTAAAAAAGCGAGAATGCACTCAATTTACTTACAATATGGAGTCATAAATGAAGGACTATTTAGCCATATACAGTGTATATTTTATAATTCCTTTCATGCAAGCTGAAATAACTAGGTATAAAAAGATGCGCCGAAAGAGGAGAAATAACTTCAGCATTATTCTGATTATGCGAGCCCGCGATGTGATTCTAGATATTATTTTTCATCATGCGAAGAGGAGAAAAAATTTCAAGCGCTCCTCAGTTGGTGAAGGCGAAGGATTAGGCCTTCTCAGGAAGTGTGTAGGAAAATTTAAGAGGAAATTTTCGAACAATAACTACTGATCTGGATTTCCCAAATTTTCTTTAAGGTTCTATTAAAGACTAAGTTCGAAGGAAAATTTTTGAAAAAATTGGATTTTTTAGAAACAATTTATGGTTTATAGTTATAGCGGCAATTATAATAAAAATACTATAAATAGAGCAAAATTATTTCAAAATATAATATATTTTGAGAAAGAGGAAAATGTGTAGTAAATTTTAAAGAAGTTTAATCAAAACGGTTGACACTCTGCACAAAAGGGTAAATTTTCTTTGTACACAAGCTATAGAATACAATGGTTAATGAAATGAACCAAAAGCTAAGAGACATTTTGAAATGCAAACAAGTTACGGGTAAAAAAAATACGTACATATGCATTTTTCCATATATTTACAACTTAATTTTCCTAAATTAGTTGTTCTCAGAAAAAGGCCTTTCGGCAAAATAATTCATCATTTACAAAGAAACATTCTTAAAATATCTTTTCGAAGAACCGTTTCGAATAATTACTTCCTCGTATATATAGAGAATATAGAGAAATTAATGTAATCATCACATTTTGACGAATCTCCAATTTTTTTCAGATCTCTCTGAATTCGAAAAACAAATTTTTGGGCATGAAGCCAAAGTTAACTCAAGGACGCTCTGCTCTAGATGGCTGGAACAGGGTCTTGACACCATATTTGCATATTTATGTCTGTCTGTAGCTCAATAAAAGAAGTGTAGTTTTTTAAAACATTTCATTGTGAAACTCAACCAATATGCTAACTAATTTAATAAGCATTAAAATATTGCAACTTTGCATCCCAACCTCGCTTCACAGGAGGAAATGTAAACAATAAAATAAATGTGAGTAGAGGAGCAACTATTGTATGTTCACCAGGAGAAGACACTTTGGTGCTCCTTCTTGGAGGTAGAGTTTATTTCAGAATGGGGAAGACGAATACACTCTTGTAAATGAGACAACTCTAAATGCGCGCCAAACGGCGAATGCTTGCACGTTATTAGTTACTTTGTGTTATCATTTGCTGTCGCACTTTCCGTTCTTCTTGCTAATTATTAATACATAATATATATTTAATTTCAAAAAGCGTTTTTTTCTTTCAAAGTAAATAACTGTTATCTTAGCAAAATGCCTTTAAAAGGGCAAACTATTCACTCGAAAGAGAGAAATATAATAAATATTGTTACAAAATTTTGTGAAGATGAGGCTGCAGCTTGAACACTTTTTCCCCCTTTCCCAAGCCCCAAAACATGCTACTGGTGTTTCACTTAGAACAATTAAGTGAATTAAATAGGAAGATACTTCTACAAATGGATATTTATCGACGCCAGGGAAACATGGAAAGCGTCCTGAGGCTCAAAATGCAATATTGGACCATTTTGATCTGCGTGTTCTTCGAAATATTGAAAATGAGTTTTATGCAAACAACAAATTCCATCGTTATCTCGATAGCTTCCCGTGGAAAAAGAAAGGATAAATTCTCCATGGAAAAAAGGCACTCTATGGAAATACCCCCATATTGCTGGGTTTCAGTACAAACGTTGCAGAAACCAGAGACAGATCTTAATTGAAAGATCCCACATTGTTGATTAGCGGTTTCATCAACTGTCTCACTGAAATGATACTGTAAAAAAGGGGTGAAAGCTAACGATCGCCTGTTGGCAACCTTTATTGACACTGATCCGTTTCTCCTTCCGAAATCATACAAATAGTGTCGTCCGATCCCACGTGATGAGGGCGGAGACAAGTGCCAACTTGTGGTGAACGGACAATACCTTTGGGTGCAGCTCACACGAGAACTGAGGGGTTTCCTCTTTCTCCACCCCAGGAGGAGTTGGCGCTCGCAAGTGAGCGTAAACAATGTCCATTCTGCGTAAGTCTGTCTGTCCAGTTGTGGAATATTAGTTCACACGATAACTAGAAAACGAAGAAAGCTAGGCAGCTCAATTTTGGTACAAAGATTTTCCATTAATAGGTAGGGAACATATCAAATTTTGTGCCACATCCACCAAGAGGATTGATCACCTCTTAGTCTGTATTCTTGGAAACATGTACAGTGTTCGGTAAATGCCATCATCTGTACACATACACTTAACAGACAATTCCTTTTAAGATATTTTATAACTGCTACAAATTTTATTTCCGTTAAAATATTATTAAAAGTAAAAGTAGGCGATTTTTCTCTTTGACAAACATATTTTATTCATATCATTTTGAATAATAACTGATGATCCATTGTAGATCTTTTGAAATCTGGCAATGGTTTGTAGATTATGTTGAGAAGTGAAGAGAATAAACGAAACCGAGGGAATTCTGAAACGATTGGAGTTTTGTTTTGAATTTTTTAAATATATAAGATGCTCTGCAAGCTACATAAATATAAATATATAATTCGGAGCTTAAGAAAACAGTTAGTTTTCTAGAGAGCATGCTAAACTCAGAAACGCCGTAACTCAAATACATCAAGTTCGGTATACGCTGTTGTGTCTACAAGTATACATCAAGTTCGGTATACGCTGTTGTGTCTACAAGTATACATCAAGTTCGGTATACGATGTTGTGTCTACAAGTGTGGTTCTGTGCTTTGTTGTGGTTTGAATTTTTGTAGCACAAGAATCAATATGAAAGTTATGCTGCGCCAATAAGTTTATTTCTGATTCAAAGTTTCATAAAAAAATAGTTCCAAAAAAGTATTTTCATTGATAAAACGATGGTAAATTACAAAATGTCAAAACGAATCCGAAAAAGTGAGTTTAGATTCATTAAGAAAAAAAATTCTATAGATTTTAAATAGGCAAAAGTGGTTCTGTATAATACTTTCGTTTTAGTCGGTTGAGAAACACGTGTCTAAAACACAAACTCGTACTTTTGGATACTATTAAACGCTTGCCATTGTTTAATCATCACGCCAAAGTTGAAAAGGCAGATTTAGTAAAAGTGCTAAATTCATGCCAAATGTTAATATTTCGCAATTGGCATACGCCAATAAATGCCAAGCAAGGGATTCTGTACTTCCTCCAATTATTTCAAAGTGTGTGTGTGGAGGGGGGTGTACTTTTATTAGAAACTACCAGAGTTTCTGGAAGAACAACTCTATGATTTGGGTCCATAAAAAGTAAGACAGGCCTGTTTTCAAAGATTCATAAAATTTTATTTACATTCTTCGCCAACAGACGACTTTCTTCAAACTCTGCTTTAAGGTTATCGGTTATAAATACATTTACGGTGATCTCTCATACCCACATATATAAACTACTTTTCTAATGAAGTCATTGAGAATAGGGCACATTTAAGGAGGTAAACACGATTCTTCAGCATGCGACAACAAATATTAACTTTATAAATAACTAGCTATTACCCGCGACTCTGTTCGCGTGGAAAGTTTGATGTATATGTACGAAAGACTATCAAATAATGGCAAATAAAAAAATGGTAAATTTAAAAGTATAAGCATATACGAAAAATATATAACATAAATACAATTTAAAAACAAAAACACACAACTGACGTGGAAACAATTTATTTACATTGTATACCCAAAATTAAATAAAAAAACCGCAAATCAAGTCCGGTCAAATCCCATTTAATAATGGATCGAGATGGAGATAGTTACAACAGTATCATACACTTAATTTTTAAACTATTAATTAAGCGAAAGCACAGTTGTCACGCACGAACTTTCCATGCCAGTTGGCATAACGCACCTGTCTGACTTTCCTACGCCTGTTGTGGTAACGCCATGCAGGTTAGAAATTTTTTATTTATCCTTTATTCTGTTTCCTTTTCATTTATATGTACTTCAGAATGAATCCGAAAGATTGATTCATTAATAATATTTGATTTTAAATACATCAAACACAAAGAAAGTAAACAGAATCGTTCGAAATAATCGGTCGAAATTCTTCTAATCCTTATCTCATTTCTGGAGGGAAAAGAAAACTGGAGCCTTACTCATCTTTGGCGGGAATTGGCCTTAGCGTTTTGGCTCGAAAGTTAGTTTTCAATTAATCAAAAATGAGTCACTCCATGATCCGGAATGAAAAGTAGCCTCTGTTCTATTCCCGACTCTAATCTATCTCTGTGCTTGCTACATTTCATCCCATTCTGTTCAGCCGTTCTGGCGAGATGGAGTAACAAACATCCATCCATCCAAACTTGTACTTTTATAATATTAGTAGAGACGTTTTTACAGTTCAAAAGCATACTCAATATATTCTAATTCTGAAATACATAAGATATCGTATGTTTCAGCTTCTGTGCTATCTCAGCTATTGTGCAGAAAATTTTATTTTTTTACGCAACTTGTTCCGCATTAATCTTCTTTCTGTGCTTTATGTCACTACAGATTATTGCCTGCCTAGACAGATTTTCTGCATGGAATTCAAGCGTTCGTCAAATTTTCTGTAATCTATAAATTCGAACATCACGCATTTGTAGCAAACTGTTATTCGTGGTCTGATTTAAAAACCAGAATCCATTCGATAAAATAACGACAGAGCAGTGTTGCCTTTTTTGAAGTATTTATTGACATCACACAAGACAACACAAAAACATTAATATAGATGATAATAAATTTTGTTTTTGTGGGTTTCGATTCGTTCTTTAGTACAGTGTTTAACCCTCATCTGTTATTGCCGAAATCCTTACGGCGCTTCCCTTTGTTTACTGTCGTGATCACATGACCGTTTTGACCATGCTCCAACAATTTGATGTTAAGAGTCCAGTAATGAATTTCAGTGAAGAAGTTGGCATCGCCATTTATTCCAAAACAGAATCCTTCATTGTATACTTCCTGAAATGCATGAGTCAGCGCATAAAATTTCAATTACAATCCAAATTTTTACAAAGCATGCAACATACACTGATAGAAAAAAATCCCAATACCAAGAAAAAATTATTGTACAATAATGAAATTTTAGGAATACATTTGTCTAGGTAACATATTTAATTGATCAAAGTTTCAAGATCACAGGTAGAGCCATTGGCGAAAACCGCCATTTGAAATGTGAAATGTTGGTACATTAGTAACCGATGTAACCACCAGTATTTTGAATGCAAGCATGCAAGCGTGCATGCATTGTGTCGTACAGGTGTCGGATATCAGTTTGTGGGATGGAGTTCCATGCCTGTTGCACTTGGGCGGTCAATGCAGAGACGGTTAATGCTGGTTGTGGATGACGCTGGAGTTGTTGTCCAATGTTGTCCCATACGTGCTCGATTGGAGAAAGATCTGGTGATCTAGCGGACCAAGGCAACATGTCGACATTCTGTAGAGCATGTTGGGTTACAACAGTGGTATGAGGGCGAGCGTTATCCTGTTGGAAAATACCCCCTTGAATGCAGTTAATGAATGGCAGCACAACAGTTTGTATCACTAGACTGACGTACAAATTTGCAGCCAGGGTGAGTGGGATAACCACGAGAGTGCTCCTGCTGTCATACGAAATTGCTCCCCAAACCATAACTCCAGGAGTAGGTCCTGTGTGTCTAGAGTATATCCAAAACGCAACAATGCAAGAATATATCCAATACGCGATCAGCATCAGATATAACAATGCAGAATCATACGGTTCGGTTTTAGGTTTTTCATTCACCTTGGAAACAATAAAATTTATGATTTTTTTAAAAAAATTATTGCTTTGCCAAAGGATATCACGCTGCTAAATGATAGAGAGTATCAAATATTTCAATAAAATCAACTTGCGGCTTAACCGAGAAAATAATTCGAGACAGATTAATCAATAAATTAGACAATGAAAATCGATAATATTTAATTACATGATGAAATTGTCAGCAAGGTTTTAAATTCAAAAACTGAAGTAGCAAATAAGAATATTTATATCACAGCTTTGATTTTTAAAAATATTTATATGCATATGAAATAAAGAGATAATTGGAGAGGTATGAAATCAATACGACGGACCTCTTAAAGAATTATTTATTTTGTTGTCCGCTTAAATGGGACCTTTACAATTTATCCGCTATGGGACATAGTTATTATAGAATTTGCTCCGCTTAATCGGGAGATTACTCCGCTTCATCGGAGATTGATGTTTACAGTATGAAAACTTGTAGCTTACTCAATAGTTTTACATTTTCCAGTAGGTGGCGCTGTTCATGTGGGCGGGGCACATGACGTTGATCTTAACATACTCCCGCCTTGAAATTATACAATTTCAATTACAGATACAATTATACGATTACAAATTAAACAAATTGCCATATAAACATTCGATACAAAACAATATGCACATTATACATTACAAAAAAGAAATAAAATATATACATATATGAAATTCAAATGTACTGTATATCCTTTGGAGATACATTAAGATCAATTATATAAAGCAATTTAATATCATGTGTAATTTACAAATGTTCAATTATTTATGGGAAGCAAGCATATTTGGCTTATGCCTCTTTTAACAATGCCATTTGCAACCTTGACGGTTACTACTCTGACTAAACCATCTGAACCCTTAACTATTTCTTGGATTCTACCTAATTTCCATCTATATGGAGGCAAATCAGTGTCCTTAAGTATTACCATATCATTAGGTTTCACATTATCCTTTGTAAATTGCCACTTGTTTCTAAGATGAAGATTATTTAAATAATCCCGCTTCCAACTTTTCCAAATTTGTTGCAATAATTTAGCTACCCTTTTCCATCTAGACAAATAATTATCTGCCCTTTCAATTAATGATGGTTCAGCAATTGACGTTAAAGGACGACCAATTAAAAAATGGCCTGGCGTTAAGGCTGAATAATCATGAGGGTCAGAAGACATTGGAACAATGGGTCTGCTATTCAAGATTCCTTCAATTTCAGCTGTCAAAGTTAAAAATCCTTCAAAAGTTAATTTAACAGCACCTGCCGCTCTTTTTAGATGATGTTTGAAGGATTTGACTCCTGATTCCCACAAACCTCCAAAATTTGGAGATCTTGGAGGAATAAATTTCCAATTAATACTTTCTGAAATTAGATAGTTAGCTAAATTATTATCAGGGTTACTTACTAATTTTAGCAGTCTCTTCAACTCTGAATTTGCTCCTACAAAGTTCCCAGCATTGTCTGAGAAAATACAAGAACATTTGCCTCGTCGTGCAAAGAAGCGTTTTAAAGTTGCAATTAAAGCTTCAGATGTTAGATCGGTGACTAATTCTAGATGAATTGCTTTAGTAGCAAAACAAATAAAGACTGCTACATAAATCTTTTGAAAGATACCCTTGCGTTGACCTTTATATTTAATTAAAAAAGGGCCACAGAAATCTATCCCACAATTTGAGAATGGTGGACTAGGATTAACTCTCTCAGCTGGCAGGTTTCCTAACAATTGGTTACAGCTGATTGGTTTGTTTTTGAAACAAACAACACATTCATTAACTATTTTTCTGGCTAAATTCCTCCCGCCAATTGGCCAAAATTCCTGCCTGACAAGGTGCAGTAAAGTTTGGGGACCTACATGCAAATGTTTTAAATGAAATGAGCACATTATTAGTTTTGTAAGCCTGTGATTGGAAGGCAGAAGCTTAGGATGTCTTTCGTCTACAGTTAGCTTACTCTTTTGTAAACGGCCACCCACACGAAGAACATTATTTTCATCTAGAAATGGGGCCAAGTTTTTAATTTTACTCTGATTTAGATTAACATTCTTAGATAAAACTTTAACTTCATCTGCAAATTCAGACAATTGTACCTTTCTTACCAAGAAATTAGAAGCTTCCTTGATCTCCTGTATTTCCAACTTACCTTTCCTTCTTTCAGTAGGAGACTTCATATTAAACACAAATCTAAAAATATAACTAACAATACGACAAATTTTAGCATAATTATTACTCAAATTCAAAATATTAGTAACAAATTCATCAGAAATTTTACATGATAATACTGGCTCACTGGAAGTTTTAACTTCCTTAAGATATTCTTCATCATTTTTAGAGTCATTAATTTCTACAGGTAAACACATATTTGATTTTATGAAAGATGGTCCATTAAACCATAATGAATTGTTCACTAGGTTTTTAGCTGACACACCTCTGGAAATAAGATCTGCAGGATTGTCTGCTGATTTTACATGTCTCCAATCGTAATTTGGGCACAACAAATTGATTTCCCTTACTCTGTTTGCAACAAAAGTTTTTAACCTTTCTGGTGGAGTTTTTATCCAGGATATCGCAATTGTTGAATCAGTCCACATGTAGATGTGATTAATTGGCACTTGAATAGTTGATATCACCTTGGATACAAGACGAGCCAACAGCAATGTTGCAGACAATTCTAAACGGGGTATAGTCATCGCTTTGATGGGACACACACGTGACTTGCTACACAAAATGCTGGATTGCACTTCACCTAATTCATTTTTGGAGCACAAATACAAAACTGCGCCAAATGCCTTGCTAGAAGCATCTGCAAATGCATGTAACTCGATGGAACTTGAATTGTTGATGAGTGAATTTCTTGAAACTTCTAGCTCGTTCACTGCCGGTAAGTCCTTTAAAAAATAAATCCAGTCATGCAAGTCATTTGGTGGAATTGGATCATTCCAACTCAGCCTTTGAAGCCAAAGTCTCTGCATGAATAATTTCGCAATTGTAATCACAGGAGCAATAAGACCCAACGGGTCAAACAATCTGGCAATAGTTGAAAGAACTTCTCGCTTTGTGAAATTATTCTTTAAATTGCAAGCCACTCTAAACGTGAAAACGTCGGATGTTGGGCGCCACAGCATTCCAAGAGTCTTTACTGTGTCAGACTCTGATGGAAATGAATATTCTAAATTTTTTTGATCATTCAAAAGTTCGGAATCGTTTGAAACCCACTTATGGAGTTCCATGCATCCCTTCTTTAACAGCTCAATTAATTGATACTGTAAATCTTTAGCTGCTTGCAAGTTATTACTACCAGTCAAAATATCATCTACATAAGTATTCGTTATAAGTTTAGCGGCTGCTTCAGGGTAGTTATTTTGTTCCTCTTCAGCGAGCGCCTTTAAAGCTCTAGTCGCTAAAAATGGTGCGCAGGTTGTACCATAGGTAACAGTGCATAACCTGTAAGTTTCCACAGGAGCAGATTGATTAGGCTTCCAGAGGATCCTTTGCAAGTTTCTATCGGATTCATCTATCAAAATTTGCCGATACATTTTTTTTATGTCAGCACAAAATGCATACTTGTAGGTTCTGAAATTTAAAATTATAGAGCAAAGCTCTTGTTGCACTGTTCCCCCATTTAATAAAATAGAGTTAAGAGAAACTCCATTATTTGAAGTCGCAGAAGCATCAAAAACAACACGTAAAGGTGTAGATGAACTTTCGGGACGAAAAACTGCATGGTGAGGAATGTAAAAGTTTTTACTTTCGGAATCAACAGAATCAACAATTTTCTCCATATGATTAAGTATGAAATATTCGTCGATGAATGCCTTGTATTGTTCTGCCATGATTTCATTTTTATTTAACTTTTTCCAAAGCAAATTCAATCGCCTCTCTGCCATTTCCCTTGAATCCCCTAATGTTGAGCGTTTGTCTTCGATTATTGGCAGTTTGACAATAAATCTTCCAGAATCATCTCTCTTGTAAGTTGAGAGAAAATGTTCTTCACAATACTGCCTTTCAAATGTCTTTGAATTATCTGTGTTATCACCCGGAAATGATTCGATTTCAAAGAATTCTTTAACTGAGTTTTCTAAAATTTCCCCTTCAGAAATTAATCCAGAAAAGAAATGAGACTCAGTCCCTTTAAGTGTTCCTGTGACAAGATATCCGAACACACTATTTTGAAGAAGCAATGAATTATCATAAGATCTAAATTTTTCAGATTTCAATATTTCGAAGAATAATTCAGCCCCTAATAAAACATGAATTTGACTGGGAATATGGAACGTACTGTCTGCAAGTTTTATTTCAGTTGGAAAGTTTATGTTATTAATGTTTATTTTCCTTGCAGGTGTTAAATCAGTAATTTTAGGAAGAATCAAAAAAGAAACATCCCTTGAAAAATCATTGCTTTCGTTAGAAATAGTAGCTATCAATCTATTTTTAACTAAGAATTCATCACCGGAAATGCCAGAGATCTTACAATTTATTTTTTGCTTTTCTAGCATTAAAGAATCGGCAACATCCTGTCTTAATATATTTACACTACTTCCGCTATCTAAGAGAGCTTTTAATTTTATTTTTTGCCCAACAGTATTTTCAATAAGAATATTTGCTGTGCACAAAAGAGTATGATTTATTTCTGACGGTTGAATGTTCAAGGTCGATCCACCCGAAGAGTGAAAAACCTCAGCGTTCGGATTTAGAGTTGCATTTGATTGCGCAACACTATTTGAGCTAGGCAAAACATTACTTTCGTTTTGCTGATCTAAATGAATTAATGAGTTATGGCCTTGTTTTTTACATACTCTGCAGATATATTTAGACTTGCATGGCGCGTTATGGCACTTTAAACAGTTTTTACATAAATGATGATTTTCTAATACTTTAATACGTTCAGCAACATTCAATTTTAAGAATTCATAACATTTTTGTAACGGATGTTCAGTATTACAGAGTACACATTTCTTCATAAATTGATTGCCTTTATTAGAACTGACAAATAAATTTTTCGCTTTATTTCCTGTTCCCTGAAATTCCCTTTTGAATCTGTTATTCGACGGATTTTTTCCTAACTGATCTAAAACTAATGCTCTTGATTCTAAAAACTTTAAGAGCTCTTTTAGAGAAGGAATTTCTTTCGATTGCAACGATAACTCATACGACTTTCTTGTCTCGTTATCTAGCTTCTCTAATATAATATTTACCAGAATAGCGTTAGTTAGATCATTACACTCTAATTTCAAACTTTTCAATGCTCTTAAACTTTTATTAACGGAGTCTGTTATAGATTTTAAACCTTTGGATGATTCAAAACTCAGTTTCTGAATTTTTAACATATTGTCAATATGAATATCTACAACAGCTCTCCTATTCTCAAAACGATCTTCGAGAGCACAAAATAAAGAATCGAAAGTGTCATCACTTGTTTCAATTGATTTTGCTTCACCACGGAGGGCAGATTTTAAATAAAATAACTTTTGATCCTTTGAAAGATCCTTGTTTTCATTAATGAGACTTAAGAACTGATTTTTAAAATTCGAAAATTCTTCTATTTTTCCATAAAAGGTAGGTAAGGGAATTTCAGGCAACTTAGATTTATGTTCTATATGCTCAATATACGATTTCAAATCTTCATTGTGATCTTTTTTAGTTTCATTAAATGTTACAAGATCACCATTATTGTATTTAGAGAGTAAGCATTGAAGACTTACCTCTATTTCATCTCTTTCATCCTGTAAAGAAAACATTTCTTCATCTGTTTTTTTACTAGCTTGTTCATCTTCATCAAGTTCTAAATACTTGCTGTATAATAATTCCAGTTCTTGTTTCACCGATAATACACTGGTTAGTTTTTGTTTTGCAGTTAGGACAATCTTTGTCTCATCATCGGAAGTTGATGACGCATCAATGAACTTCTTGATGTTCGTTAGTTTGGTTTTGATGGCACCTCGTGCCCGATTTAAATCCTTAATGGTTGCTGTTTTTGTAGTGGATTTCGCATCCATATTTGCTGATTTTCTCCGGCTCGACGGACCAAAATGGAGAGGTATGAAATCAATACGACGGACCTCTTAAAGAATTATTTATTTTGTTGTCCGCTTAAATGGGACCTTTACAATTTATCCGCTATGGGACATAGTTATTATAGAATTTGCTCCGCTTAATCGGGAGATTACTCCGCTTCATCGGAGATTGATGTTTACAGTATGAAAACTTGTAGCTTACTCAATAGTTTTACATTTTCCAGTAGGTGGCGCTGTTCATGTGGGCGGGGCACATGACGTTGATCTTAACAATAATAAGATCCTTTTTATTTCAAATGGAATTTCAATATAGTTAATTATTGTGAGAAACTGCGTTCGTTATGCAGCTCTATCGTGATATTTTACTTTATTCAATCAGTTACAAGAAATCACATATAATATATTCTAATATATTTATTCAATACTTATTCAATAGAATAATTGTAATATACTAATTCAATATAATAATTCTAATATATTTATTCAATATAATAATTCTAATATA
>JAPMOQ010062750.1:401940-412390 GCA_026543055.1 Argiope trifasciata
TATAATAATTCCAATATATTTATTCAATATAATAATTCCAATATATTTATTCAATATAATAATTCTAATATACTTATTGAATATAATAATTCTAATATATTAATTCAATCTAATAATTCCAATATACATATTGAATATAATAATTCTAATATATTAATTCAATATAATAATTCCAAAATATTTATTCAATATAATAATTCCAATATAGTTATTCAATATAATAATTCCAATATATTTATTCAATATATTAATTCCAATATAGTTATTCAATATAATAGTTGTAATATACTTATTCAATATAATAATTCCAATATAGTTAGTTATTCAATATAATAATTGTAATATAGTTATTCAATATAATAATTCCAATATAGTTATTCAATATAATAATTGTAATACATTAATTCAAGAAATCATTTTCCAATACATTAATTCAAGAAATTATTTTGTAATACATTAATTCAAGAAATCATTTTCCAATACATTAATTCAAGAAATTATTTTGTAATACATTTACTCAAGAAATTATTTTCTAATAAATTAATTCAAGAAATTATTTTCTAGTACATTTACTCAAGAAAATATTTTCTAGTACATTTACTCAAGAAAATATTTTCTAGTACATTTACTCAAGAAATTAATTTCCAATACATTGATTCAAAAAATTATTTTCAAATATATTTACTATAGCAATTACTTTCTAATACATTAATTCAAAAAAATATTTTCAAATATATTAATTCAAGAAATTATTTTCCAATACATTAATTCAAGAAATTACTTTCCAATATATTTACTCAAAAAATTGTTTTCAAATAGAAATTTTGAAGAAATATTTTAAACTTTTACAAAAAAAAAACATGCAACTTCAAGAAATAGTAATTTTAAACATCTGAATTTTGTAATTACATTTGCTGAAAATTCATTCCGAAAACCAATTATGTTATTTCAGCAGCTCAAATTCAATTAACAAAAAAAGAGTCAAGCATCCTATAATTTCTATATAAATTAAATATAAACAAGCAAAATCTAAATTATAACTAAAATTTGCTTGTTAGGTTTTTTGGAATGAATCTAATATGCAAAATTCATAAAATGTATTCAACGTTCAAGCGTTGAATATGTAAATTATATTCAACGCTTTTGCTTATTAGATTTTCTCTATAAATTAAATATAAACAAGCAAATTCTAAATCTATAACAACAGTTTGCTTGTTGGTTTTTTTTATTTTTTTGGAATGAATCCAATAAGCAAAAGCAATCAGAAACATTTGCTTTTGTTTGATATTCTTAGTTTCCAGATAATACTTTGCAATCAACGCCTTAAAGAAAAATTCACTCAAGAAAACATGCCGCATATTGTTTGAGCAGAACGCATTTCATCTTTAAGAATGCAAATTAAATATTGGCTCAATACAATACACACGTTCATTTTATTTATAATGAGTAATTATGCAGTGCATTTGAAAAGGAATGAAGCTTCAAAGTGAAAACTGCACTTTTTGGAGGCAAAAGTAATAATGCAATCTTTTGTGTAATTAGATCGGTGCATAATATTATAATATGCGAACACTAAAAATAAGTCTCTTTCAAAGAGAAAAAAATATTTTTCAATTTCCTACCAATAAATCATGATAAAAAATTACCGTCAATTATAAATATTGCGTGGAAAATTATTGGAAATTATTGCATCGTACGTCGAGAAGCACTACCTTAATCAGGAAGTAACATGGCTAACTACAAGAATTTACAAATAATATAGCGTATGATTTCCGTCAAATTTTCAAAAATCGCTAAAGACGCCAATTTTCTCAAAATAATAAATAATAATAATAATTCAAAACAATATTCATTGTAAATAATAAATGACATCATTATAAATATGTATTTTTTCGATATCAAAGAACACTATCCATGGATTAATAGAGAAAAAAATTATTTCGCTAAATGGATGTTTCGCATTACCAGTAAAATTTGGGAAAGAAAATGACTCTTTAAGCTAGAATTCACAGTCATTTTTCCCGATAATTTTAATTATTATTTCAGTTAAATGGATAATTTCCTTTTGCTGTTTAATCTGACTACACTCATTTTATTGTTTCATAAAATCCGTGACTCTTTCAAACCAACTGTCGTTATAGTTAAGAAGAAGTCCAAATCAGCAATTTCTATAATGTAGAATTTATTTTCACTTCTCTTACACAAAAGAATAATATTTTCAGATGCTTCGCTTAAACATGTAAAAGAAATCTACGAATTTGATGTACAGAACTAACGATTAATTAAGAAAAAGTCAAATTTTCTATAATTTCTATATAAATTAAACAAGCAAAATCTAGATCTATACCTATAGTTTGCTTGTCAGGTTTATTTGGAATGAATCCAATAAGCAAAAACAATCAGAAGCATTTGCTTCTCTTTGATTTTCTAAGTTTGCAATCAACGCCTTAAAGAAAAATTCACAAAAGAAAATGAGTCGCATAATGTTAGAGCATAACGCATTTCCTCTTTAAGAATGTAAATTAAATATTGGCTCAATATAATACTCGCGTTCGTCTTATTTTTGACGAGTAATTATGCAGTGCATTTGAAAAGGAATGAAGAATCAAAGGAAAAACTGCACTTTTTGAAGGCAGAAATAATTATACTCTCTTTTGTGTAATTAGATCGGTGCATAACATTATAATATGCGAATACTAAAAATAAGTCTCTTTCAAAGAGAAAAAAGACTTTTCAATTTTCTACCTAAATAATACTAAAAAATCACCGTCAGTTATCGCGTTTTAATGCGCATTACTTAATCGATTCATCTTTTCTTGATCGATATTTCAGAGGGAATCACGTGATTTGTACGATAAATTATCTGTTTTGAAAGTAAGATTTTGTAACAAAAGGCACATTCAACGAAGAGGGCAGAGTTTAGATATATTCACCATTTGCACATTATATTGCCAGGCTTCTTCTTCTTGTAGACAGCCGACCCCCCCGCCACCACTGAACGTAGCAGTAATTTAAAACTCACTATACAACAATGCATTGTTTGAGTTACATAAAATGTAATTATTTTCTACATTTAGACCAAGTAAATAGTACTGAACAATATGAGTGCAAATTACTAATGATTTACAAATTAGCCATTGGATTAGAATTTGAATGCATATCCTGTCTAAATACAATCATGTTTACCGTAAATAAAGATAATTTATGGAATCAATTATTTAGATGTTGCAAACGATCATAGAATCCTTTGCCTTGCATTTTTTAAAGAAAATATCACATATAACATTTATTTTGCTTTGTCCAGTCACGTGCTAAAAGTTAATTTTTTAAAGATTTTATTTGCAACAATAGGTTTTTTTTTAATTTGAGCTCCTTCCAATATGATAACATTCACGGTCGACACATCGAAGACTTTGCAAATGCGTCTGCGCAGAATTAAGCCACGTGACTAATCAATAACATCGAAAAATGAGTGGAAAAATAACCAGAATTATCGAAGAACCTATGCAGATGCATTATTCCAATGTCACATAAAATTTTCTTGGTTGGTTTGTCTAGGAGATGAAACAACTGTTGCTATTTGAAGATAGCTAGGTCCGAACTTGAGACCTTATGATTGGTAGCCAGATAACATGACCACAAGACTAAAAGTGACCAATCAGACTTGAGAATGTCATCTGACTCATAAAGCTTCCACCACAGTAAGAGGTAAGACGAACGACATTTTTAAAAATCAACAATTTCCAAAAAAAAAAAAAAAAAAAAAAAAAAAAAAAAAAAAAAAAAAAAAAAAAAAGAAGAAGTTGATGAATAATCTGCCAAAAATGGGTAAGACGCATTAAAAAAAAAAGAGTAACAATTTCCAGTGAAATAAGAAAAATACTGAAAACGTCGGAAATTATTACATTGTACGTCGAGAAGCAAATTTAAGTTGTGAATGTATGGAGAAAAATGCAACTTTGCGCAGATTTTTACCCGTAACTTCTTTGCATTTCAACATTATTCTTAGATTTGTTTCCTTTCATTCATCATTATATTCTAAAACTTGTGTTCAAAGAAAAATAGGATTGCTGCATTACCATTTTGTGTACAGTGTGAACCGTTTTAGTTCAATTTTATTAAAATGTAGAACAAATTTATCTCTCAAAATATAATATATTATTTTCAAATAAATTTAATTTATAGTATTTTGTTCAATTTATTATTTAAATTATTAAATTATTTATAATTATAATAATTATTATTATTTATTATATTATAGATTCATTATCAATTAGATAATATTTATAATATAATATATTATCATAATTGACAATAAATCAGAAAACAATAATTTTCAACAATTGTTAAAAAATCCAATTTTTCAAAATGTTTCCTTCGAACGCAGTCGGATACCTTCATTTATTTTAAACAAGACGAATTGCCGCCAATTAAAATACGATGAGCGAGGCTTTGGCGAGAAGATTAATTGCGCCAATCCATGCAGATAAATAAAAATGGAGGTCTTTATTACATAAGCCTTTGTACATAAGCCTTTGTTACATAAGCCATGCAACAAAGCAATCCATTACTGGATAATAAAAAGTTGCGACTTTCATCTAAAAGCAATATGTTAATTCTCTCTTGAATATGCGACATTCATATTTGCTTTATTCATTTCGTGCTGATAAGTGTAAGGGATTAGTAGTACAGAATTTTAAACGAATGTCACAGAATTCTGACAGAAACGTGGAATGACAGTTTCGGATTAGCGCTGCTGTTCGGTTCGTTTCTATATGAAATGAAATTTATATGTATGAGATGATTTTTATACGAAATGATATTTATGCATTTAGGAAAATATAATACAGAGATATTCTCATAAAACTTGTTGACATCTTTGGCAAATAATGTAAATATGCACTCCTAGAGGGGTTTTTTCCGTTTCGAAAGAATATTTTTCAATTTATACCAACTGCATCGTTTGGGTCAATATGACTCAATGTTGTTGTTGTTGTTAAATTTTCATAAAATTCTCCACCATTAACACGATATCCCCAAAGCCAATAAAGGTATTTACGTAAACATTTCAGCGCTTGTTTGAAATGATATTGGCAATGAAATGAACCAAACATTTTAGTATTGGTGTAATAATTTTTCATTTATAGGTGTTTTTAAAAAAAAATCAAGTTGTGCATTAATGGAAAAAATGCATATATATGTATATTTTGACCCATCACTTCTTTGCATACCAAAATGTTTCTTAGATTTTGGTTCATTTCGTTCATCATTGTATTCTATAACAAGAGTACAAAGAAAAATAGGATGGCTGCATCATAATATTGTGTAGAGTGTGAACCGTTTTGGTTCAATTTCATTAACATTCGCAACAAATTTTCTTACTTCTTAAAATATAATATATTTTCGGACAATTTTCTGTATTTATAGAGTTCATAATAGACAATACAACTAAAAATCATTAATAATTTTTTAAAAAACCCAATTTTTCAAAAATTGTTTATCGAACCTAATCAGATATCTGTTCTGTTCGGGTGTCTATGACCCGAAATGAAATTAATACGTTCATAAAAAATATGATACAGGGATATTTTCATGAAACGGCATCTTTGGTAAATCATAAAAATATGCACTAATAAAAGGTGAACTTTTTCCGTTTCGAAGGTATATTTTTCAATTTATACCTAAAATATCATATAAAAAAGTACCATAAGTACATGTTTACATTTGCTTGAAATCATTCAAAAGAAAGGAATAACAAAAATTACTCTAATTGATTCATTTTTGGAACTTATTTCATTGACGTATGTGTTTGGCAACACGACGAGAGTGCGCACGAAAGGTCAGAAAGCACGACGGAGAGGATTCCTCTTATTGCAACGTTTCTTTTTTTCTAATTATTATGTTTTGCTTTCTGATATGCAGTAAAAGCTCCTTATTCGCGCTTCCTTCATTCGCGGTTTCACTATTCGCGGATTTAAAAAATGCGACCCAATTCCTATATTCGCGGCTAAACATTTCTTTGTTCGCGGATCTAATAAGTGCATACATAATTATAAAAGGATTCCAACCCAATATCTTTTGCAAACGCCGTCAAATGGACTCATGAAAAATGTAAAATAGATCTTATAAATTTTAGTGAATTATGGCAAATGAGCTTTGCGAATTCTTTATGATCATTGATCCGTCTACGGAACGAAGTCTTATTTTTAAGAGGCAAATGGCTAATGCGACTGCTGCGTATCAGTCTAAATGGAAGGAGCTTTTGAAAATTGCCAAGCAAGTGAAAACACAAAATTCTTCAAACCATTGCCTAAGCCTTAAGATAATGAACCAAAATGTTCAAAAACTTCAATTGAATTGGTTTCTTTTAAGTTTATTTTCTGTCACCAAGGAACATATCCCCTATAAGTGATCCTTCCGTATTCACGGTTTCTGTATTCGCGGCCTATTTATGGTACATATGCCCCGCGAATAAAGATCTCTTACTGTATTGTAAGAGAGACTGTGAAATAAAAAATGCCTCAATTGGAGTCACGCTGATAAACTGATAGAGGCTTCTGACAGCTCAAAAGTATTCGGATATGTAAATAAAGAGATGAAATTGAGTTCTAACAACGATTTTGATGACGATATTCAACAAATGAATTATAAGGATAGTATTCAGTTCAACATTATAAGGATAAGGATAGTATAAGTATAACATTTATAAAGTCTGGTTTGGTTTAATGGCGCAAAGGCCATATTTGGCCATGCTGCGCCAAACGCATGATCCATATTAATAACAATTGTATGTAAAAGCTTAAGAAAAACTTTAAAGAAAACACACTCAAAGAAGCTTATCAATTCCAATGTCAAGTAAAAATAAAAACAGATTTCAGTGGGGATTATGTCCCAGCAAATCTTTTAATTCAATGTCATTCTTACAAAATGGTTACATCTAAATGTACAAAAACCAAGGCATTGCACCAGTATATGCTTAGTGGTTAAAAGACAATGACAGGAGGAGCATGTAGGTGCTGGTTCTGAATAAAGAAGATGTTTGTGTGTTAGTCTGGTGTGTCCGATTTTAAGACGATTTAATAGAACTGATTGTCTTCGGCTTAAATTACTATTTTTTGTAGATCTTAACAAGGGCTGAACTTATTTTTATGTTGCTAGTCCCAAATCCTTTGCCATTTTTCAATAATCTGATTTTTGGTAGCTTGCAAAGCATCATTTGCATTTATAAGGAGAGTATTCAGTTTAACAAGTCGACCCCAACAAAGCTCGTCGATACTGCTACGTTCAGTGGTGGCTGTGTGCAAGAAGTATTCAGTTTAACAATCAGTGAAATGAAGTGGAAGTTGAATAAGCTGCCACATTCTTCTCAATCAACTGTTGCTAATGTTACAAAAACTATTCCAGGGATCATATGGTATGTAATGACTAAGATAACCGGTGTCAGAAGTTCGTTTAAGATATTATTTAATTGTACAACTGGAAACGAAATCATGAAAATGACTATACTGAAGGAGAAAAAGTTTATAGAAGAAAGTGGAAACAATATCGAAAGTGAATCTTTTTAATAATATATTGCATTATAAGTGTTAGCTGGTGTTTATGAATGGCAGAAATATATTTAGCGTTCCCAAAATGTCCCGCGAAACATTGTGTACCAAATGGAGAGTTATTCGTTTTGATAACAAATCTATCTACTCGTATAGAAAGAAGAAATTTGGATAAATTAGCTGAAGTGTGAGATATCTGGGCAAACTTGATAGAAATTCTACCAAAATTATAAAATTCGAATTAAAATATTACTGTAAAAAAAATTGTTTAAACGAAATCTAATTTTGGGAGAATTGGGAAAGTCATCCATTTTCCCAAACATTGAAGCAAGGCCACACCTACCAAGAAACGAGGACTTGATAAATCTAGCGAATGCAGAGAAAAAGGGTGCCATCGGATCTGTTTAGAATACTTTATTGTGTATCAAATGTGCAAGGTGCAAATTCTTTCCATCAAAAAATGAAAGCAAAATTAATATGTTATGCTGCAATTGTAAGATTAACATTCGCAAATCTCATTAAATATTATTGTTCAAATTGTAAAAACTGATAAATAATCAATTTGTTGCCTACGCATTTTGAGGTTTCAACAATTCGTCGCCTAGACACTTTGAGACTTCAACAATCTTTTGCCTTCACAGTTTGTAGCTTCATGAATTTGTCGCCTTCACATTATGGAGCTCCAAAAGCTCAAGCAAAAATAATATTATGTTCTCACATGATATTCTCACAATTCTGTATTAACCCTACTGTTCTGTTCGCATATAAAACAACAATCTATTAAGTCTTTTTTTTTTTTTTTTTTTTTTTTTTTTTTTAGTTTTGAAGAATACGGTTGTTTTCTATTGCAGTTATGATTTCAAATCAAAACCTCTGCAGGTTTAATCACGGCTATTCCGAAGAAGAAAAAAATCTATTTACAGAAATTTCTATTCCCAGCTAATTTTGACATTGATGATAGAAAATAGAAATTATAAAGAAGAAATAAAATTTTTCAATATAATATTGTTTCCCAAGCAACATTTAAAGAAGAATGGATTCATACTCTGTAGAAATTCTGTAATCTGGCATTCGACGGATTGAACTATTTTTTAGCGAAAGAGGTGTAATTTGACGTCAAAAGTCTATGAAAAAAGGTATAAAAAGAAAAGAAGAATGCTTTATTTGCACAAATATATTAAATGGAACAATCGAACAAAATTCCTTACATCTTCGAAACGTTGACTAAGCCGTAGACTGGGATTCAGAGAATTAATTCATACTAGATATTACCAATTTATGCTTATGAGAATTAGATATCGCAGTGTTAAACTGAGAAAAACAAAACGCGAGCGACCTCCAAAACTTCCCAGCATGCTCTGATGTGAGCGTTGTCCCAGACCGCGCTGTAGAAGGCACTGGAATACAATTCTTGCCAAACTTTTGCCGAGCATTTTATTGAATCTATCGAATGATCCTGGATTTTAGAAATTAATCTCAGGCATGCAAGTAAAAATATCTGAAAGTCGATTTTGTATTTTGATTGGTTTTTCCGTTTGAAACACCTGACATAGAACTAAATTTGTAAAATCCCATATTAAATCTCATATTTGTAAAGTCTCGTATTCATTGATGAATTAAAGCACTGACCTATTAAGCTTGCAACTTTTTGAAAATGCAAATTGACAAACTCTTGTTGCATCTACCTCAAAATTTGATGCCTATATTACAGATTAATCAATGCACCGGATTTTATGCAAGTACATCTTCTTGTTTTATAGTTATCAAGTTAATTTATATTCCAAAAAATAGATAGACAGATTTTCTTCGAATGGAAGATGCCCGAAATGCGGTAAATTCTTTAAATTTGGTGCGAAGACCTATGCCAAATTTTCTCGTCTAGCTCAAAGTTTTATTCTGTTGTTTTTGTCAGAGACCAGATAAATGTGCCCCTCAAAAGGGTTGTGTCGCGTGTGTTCGAACAAAATCGTCCTTTCACCTGAACGCTGCTCGTTCACAACGAAAGGCGCACACCTCTGCCTTCATTCGAAAGAGCTCCGCTCATTCGGGTTTGGTATGACCAAGTGGCATTGGACAGAACAGAACATATGGCACATGAGTACTTCTTCAAATTCTCGTTACGTAACAGAAATCCGAACACTTTTAAGCTCTTAAACGATTGGTAAAACTCTGACAGCATTTAACATCATGTCCTTCGGAGATTTAAGATAACACGGTACCCCCAGTACTGTATTTAAGTCAATGCTTTTAACTTTCGGGTTTTTCCTTCACTCTGAGATCTCCATGCATTCCCTTAAATATGGCAAACCGTACCCATTTCCCCACAAGTGCATTTATTTTCCTGCCTTCTTCCAAATCTTATTTAACTTCCAAATCTTATTATCTTATAATCTCTTTTATTAATCTTTAATTATCAAAAACACCACAATATTTGGTTGAGTATATTGAAAATTGCATCTCAATGTCAACTCTGAAATTCTGCATTTACACAGAAAATAAAAGTCGAAATGGCCATTTCGTTTGAATATTTTTTCTAAATATCTCGCATTTCTAATGGCAATGTTAAACCAACTCTTTACTGTGATAATGAGTGATCCCGCATACGTAAGCAGAAATTTCAGGAATAAATGACCGACTTTAATTACATAAACTTCAGACCGTATTGATTCGTAATTACCCCTTGTTCAGGGGGTCCAATAAAAACGATTTATTAACGTAATTATTCTCGCCAAATTAAAGTTCCTCTCTCCTCTTTAAAGCCCTAATGGGGCGTTTTCTGTTGGGACGTGCAATGACTGATTAAAGAAATTTATGCTGCCATTTACAGAAATTCAATCGTTTTCTTGGCGAATAATTTTTTTTTTCCATTCTCGGCTATTTACATTACTGCAAGAAATAAATTT
>JAPMOQ010062750.1:415940-431388 GCA_026543055.1 Argiope trifasciata
TCTCGTATATTTTAACTTGGTGATATACCATCATTTATTATTTTTCAACGTATATTTTTACCCATCACTTCTTGGCATCTCAAGATTTTTCTTAGATTTTGGTTTCTTTCATTTCATAAACATTCTATAACTTCGCACAAAGAAAAATAGGATAGTTGCAACACAGTTTTGAGTTGAGTGTTAATCGTTTTTGTTCAATTTCATTAAAATTTATTACAAATTTTCCTATTTCTCAAATTGTATTATATTTTCAAATAATTTTTTTTAATTATAGCAGTTATAATTAGCAATCGATATAAAAACCATAGTTTTTTTTTAAATCAAATTTTTCAAAAAATTTCTTTTGAAAGTAGTCTTAAGTTTTTAAAAAGATTATAGGTTAACCCACCAAAATATTAGCAAAAAATATTTCAGTGATATTTTACACAAAATAATAACAAATGGATCTTGGCATTTCAGTTTTTTTTTTTCTTTCGTCCTTATTACTTCAAATAAATGATTTTTTTCCTTTGCTTTTTGATTTAAAAAAAACATTAGCCGCAGGGAAGTAGAAACCGTTTTAATCGAACTCTTAATGGCCATTTTAAGAGTAAAACTTTTTCTATAAATATCCATTGAAAATGAGGAGGGAAAAAATAAAGAGAGAGAGAGAGAGAACAGCATTTCCTAACATTTCACAAGATATCGTTTTTTTTTTTTTTTTTTTTTTTGTTTTTTTTAAAAAAAATTTCTATTCCAGCATGAGTTCTTTGTTGTTTCTCACTAGATGCCAAACGCTCTTTATAAAGTAGGGAGTTATTTCAAAATTTTACATCAGAGTTTCGGTTGATTAAAATAAAAATAAACAGAAAAAAATAATTAATTAAAAAATTAAAAATGACATTAAAAAATTAAAAACTTAAATATTAAAATTGAAATTAGAAAAATTAAAATTCTAAATTAAAAAATAATAATTTAAATCAGAAAAATAAAATTTAATTAAAAATAAAGAGTACATCATCAATTTCGATTTCGAAAGTGAAGTTCTGAAGACTACTAATTTTGGAGAAAAATTTGAATCTTAAGCTACAAAAATCTCAGCAGTAAGCAGGGCCGACCATTTGCGGGTGAGGTGAGTGCAATGCACCGGGGCTCGCAACTGAAGGGAGCCCCACCATGATTAAGAATTAAAGCAATGTTTTGAACAATAATAATGTCAGTCATACTAAAAATCAACAAGCTTATTTCCAAATGTCTGTCATCGACTGGTGTCTTTATGAGGCAAAGATCGCCGTGAAATCTATAAAAAAAAAGGTAAAAGTTCATTTACGAATAAGGAAATCCCCTTCAGACATGTTCAGACAGGGTGGCTTGCCCGGTGCCCAGAAGTCGAGGCTGAGGCTGGACTGAAACGGACTAGCAAATCATCAGCTATCTACTTTTGTCCATATCTAATGTCATATTTTTTACAATCTTTCACAATACCAGTGACTAAATACAATAACTGCTGAACCCTCTTTCAGCAAATTAAAATGAAATAAAGAATACGGGTATAATGCTTAAACGCTATATTATCGAAAAAGAAATGTCCTTTTCTTGGAGTAATGAATAGCAAAAACAAAATCACGCATTATTAAATAAATAAGCAAATGATCTTTCTTCACTTTGGCTCAACCTTTAGGGCCCCAAATAGCTTCTTGCACCCGGGCCCCCATATGAGAAGGCCGGCTCTGGCATACCCGCCTACGATTCAAACCAGGGTTGCGTAATGGCGATGTAAAGTGCAACGGTGTGGAATCATTTTGTAATAACACATCTTTCGTCATTCCTCTGCTTTCAATTTCATTCACATTTGTTACCAAAATCTGTATTGAATTAAAAAGACCTTAACTTCTTCAAAATTAAAAACTTTCATTAAGACCTGAGATATTGATAATGAATGACGGTAAAATTTATGTATAATGTGTAAAAAAATCAAAACATTACTCTGAGTTCAAAAAAATTTTGTGTGCAGAATTTCGTAATAATAAAAGAAATAGGAAGGATTTGAAAATGAGTTGAGAAATTAAATTATGTTTATTTAATTTTTTCTTAGAAGATAATCAAGAGGTTTTAAAGGAGAGGTTTAATCGAGAGCTTTTAATATAGAAAACATTACGCATAATGTTTTATTTTCATTTTTTTCCTTCTAACGTTGTGACAAAATTATTTAAATTAAAAAGTAGATTCAACAATAATCTAAATAATATTTTAAGAAATATCGATAGAAATCCTTTGCTATCATTTGTTTCTCAATGACGACCAATATGCTTGAAAATTATACTTTTGAGTCATTCTGAATATAAAATTTGGTAATCATTCCTATTTTGTAAGTGTATGTGTTAATAATATTTGCTTCCTTCAGCTAACTTTGAACCAAAATGCATTTCCAAATAAAGCTTTAGTTTACTTTATTTAAACATTTCCTTTATTTAAATATCTAAAAAAATGGATTAGCCCTATTTAATTGTTTTAGTTCTATTTAACATTATTCTATAATTGTTTAGTTCTATTTTCATTGTTTAAAGCGTATCTTGCTTGGTTTTCTGTGCCATTAAAGGATTTTTTTTCTTCCTCATTTCTATCAGCTCACAAGCCTTAGATTTTAGTTGTGCTCTAATTCTTTAGCAAAATTTTATTACCTTTCATTTATATTTTAAAATGCATTAATCATTGTATTATTATCTTTACCAGAGATAACATTTTCAGACCCATTGAATCGTTAACCAGAAAATGACAACAGCCAAAAGTGGCATGAAACGGCATTCTAAAATGGGATTTAACATTCATTCTAAAATATGCAATAATAAGACGAGATCAGAGAAATAGCAAAACCGAATTTAGATGTGATTTTATTGGCTGTTGAATTTTTAACGCGTCTTACCCAATTTGTTTGGCTATTTATTTATCAGCTTGGTTTATTTTATTGGCTTATTATTTATCGTCAATTTATTGGATTTTTTTTGGGGTAGACGGCGACACAACAGTTGTGTTTTTTGTTTTTATTTTCATTGTCCGGTGGTCGTTTGGTCTGACAGACTTACCGTGCAAGAAATCCCCTCATACGATGGCTATCGGTGGAATCGAGTCTCGAACCTACAACTCTCCGATTCCCAAGACGAGACCTCACCATCAGGCCACCGCGGCCCTTAAAATTATAAATAAAAAAATGTTTTTTTTTTTTTACACGAAACAAAACCGGTCGGGCTAAAGAAGATTTGCAGAAAAAGAAAAGAATATGAAGTGCTAAGAAATGTTACGTCAACATCGAAGATGAAATTTTTTTGTCCAATTGATTTTCCCAAAAATGATTAAACGAAAGGAAGAAGTTTACTGCCTTCGTTCAATCAACTCGTTCGCACCATTGTTAGAGCCAAGGGAATTATTCTTTGCAAAACTCTGATCTGGTCACGTGACGAGTTGATAAACAAAAAAGTGCTTATGATAAATAAGAAATTTTTCTATGATATCTACTCAAACAGTTTCTGATACAAATATTAGAAATGGGAGAAACGCGGTTTTCAAATTTCTTTTTCCTCTGAATAAAGTAGATTTAATACAGTAGATTTATATAACATATAAAAGATAAAATAACGTAAACAAAACAAATACAATAAAAAGATTAATAGTTTTTGATGTTTGAATTTCTGTAAATATCTACTAGAAATAAAAAGTTTGCTAGAAATTCTATAATAAAATTTCGTCCACCAGAATTTTAAATAAAGATTCCTAAGAAAATATATGCTTCATGGTTGAAAAAAAAAAATGACATATATATGTTTTGGCACGTCATAAATTGGAATAAGAATTGTCAAGTATAAAATATAAAGACAGTGTTTTTTCATGAGAAGAAAGATTATTAATAGATAAAAAGACGTTTGTGTTGATACAATAACTGTCTATTACCCGCGACTCTGTTCGCGTGGAAATTTTGTTGCATATGTACGAAAAACTATCAAATGATGGCAAATAAAGAAAACTTAACCTAAAAAGGAAACATTTAAAGTATATAACATTAATACAATTTCATAACAAAAACACTCAACTAATGTAAAAACAATTTATTTGCATTGTATACTCAAAATAAAAAGAGCAAATCAAGTCCGGTAAAATCCATTTTATTTATGGATCGAGATTAAGATGGCTAAAACAGTATAATACACATACTTTTTAAACTTTTAAATGAAAACACAGTTGTCATCACGGGCAAACACAGTTGATGTCACAACAATCACGAGCGAACTTCGAACGCCAGTTGGCGAACGCACATATCTGACTTTCCTTCGCCAGTTGCGGTAATGCAATGCAGATTAGACATTTTTTTGTTTCCTTTATTCTGTTTTCTTTTCATTTAAAAGTCCTTCAGAATGAATCCAAAAGATCGATTCATGAACAGCATTTGATTTTAAATACATCAAACAGAAAGAAAATTAATATCATCGTTTGAAATAATCGATCGAAATTCTGCTAAGGCTAACTCCAACTCTGTTGGGGGAAAAAACTGGAACCTTGCACATCTTTGGTGGGATTTCGCCTCAGCTTTTTGGCTCGAAAGCGAGTTTTGAATGAATAAAAAAATGAATCATTCAATGAACCGGAATAAATAGTAGCTTATGTTTTATTCCTGACTAATCTGTCTCTGTGATCAATGTCACCCCATTCCGTTCAGCTGTTCTGGCGTGATTCAGTAACAAACATCCATCCATCTATCCAAACTTTCACACTTATGTATTAGTAAGTATAGATAGAGATTAACAATGCTTATACATGTAAATTCATCAGAAGCAAACATACAGTTATTTTTTTACTTACAGCTATTCTGTTTAAACAATTAAGTGCTAAAAAGTTTTAAAAATTTAACGATCAATGGACCAACTTTAAAAAATATCATTTAATAAAAAGTAAAAAAAAATAATCATTGCAATTTTAATTATTTTACAGCTCACGTAATTAAGCAGAAACGATATGGATGGCTTTACGATATTTTTTCAGGTTTAGCTCAAGATACTAAATATTAGAGATGAAATGTGCTTAAATCAGCACGATTTCATTTCAAATTATATCTCCCCAAAGCTTTAAAAATTACAATTTAAAATTATGCGTTATGTTCATAACACTTCTAATAATCAGTTCTAAATAATTATTCTCTAAATTGTCACATTTGAAGCATTATATTCTGGATTTAGTTTTTATATTATAATGAAATATAATATATTAGATGCCTTTGGCGACAAACTGGTTTGCCAGGAATCAATAGTTATAAGTCTTGCTCTCTTTATACCTTCTCAGCCAAATATATTTAAACTTTGTAAATATATATAAACTATGTAAACTATTTAAACTAGCTATGTAACTCATATTATTATAGAAGTCTTACGATTACTTGTTCATTGCACTATAAAACTCACTGACTCGCAATAAGTTGTCATGAAATCATGTGGAAAATATCACATTTTATATTTGTTCCATAACATTACGCTTCTTTTTAAACACGTTCTGAACATCAAACTTCCCTCTGTTCAATTTCAATAAGAATTAATTTAATTATTCAATTTGAGTTTTTGTGAAAGTGACGGTACACTCTTAACGTGCTCTAGCAGGTTAAATTCTTCCATTTTGTTAGAAATTAATTGTTGGAAAATACAGTTACAGCATTTTTTTTAAATTCATTAAAAGTAGAAACTTAATTTATAGGTTAAAACATTGTTATTAAAGAAAAAAAATTTTTTAAGAGGATTTAAAAAAACATATTTATGCTGTAATATTTTCAAGAGTTATCGTAGAAGAATTCCAAATATTAGCGTAATATCAATCAAAGTTTCAAAAAAATTCCGTCAATGTATACTTTTTCATCCTCCAAAGTAAATATTACATACCAAGTGCTGTATGTCTAGATCATATGATCTGGTGTGTAGAGCACTAACACAGACACACACACACACACATTCATACATATACGCAAACATATATTCATTTGATTATCAGCCTTGAAGTAATTCCGGACATTGATTGGCCTGAAATTGGTATATTTTTTTAAGGTAGTGAACGAAACGATCTAAAAGAGCACTTTTTAATAATAATATTCCTTTTTTATATAAATCAATCAATTTTAATGATGGATTTAGAAGTTGATTGATGTAACATTGACTCATGGAGCAAAGTATGAAAAAACCTAACAGTTATTTATCAATGCATTTTTTTACTCAAGTGACATAAAACGTAATTATTTTTATTGTAATTATTTAGACAGAGTTAACAGTACTAAACAATATGTGCGTCAGTTACTAATCATTTACGAATTTGCCATTTGGCCAGAACTAGAATGCGTATCCTGCACAAATTCAAGTAATAAAAATAATTTAATTTACAAATTAAAACTGAGAAATAAAATAAATATGAAGAAATAAATGCTTGTTAAGCAATTATACAACGAAACTATTTACAGTACATAGCTTCCTTCAAGAAGATTAAAATGTGGTTACCTCTTTTTTTTTTTTTTTTTTTTTTTGGCTGCTCTTTCTATGTGAGTATAAGGAAGGGGGGGGGCTATCTCAGGAGGAAAAACAAATCGTCTGACAGGAAATTAAGTCAGTCTTGAGAACTCAAGATTCAGACAGTTAACCTCTTTTTGTTAGTAAAGAGCTTATTCTGTTTCATTACATAGTTTATACGATTTCAGCACGTTGTAATCGAATATTGAGAGACATATACAAGAGAGTGAAAATCAACAGATTTGATCGTTAAAACAATCTACTGTAATACAAAAATTATTCACATTGGTATTTAATAATAGATGCAGGATACACAATTACTTTGTATATCCTCGAATTACTTTGTTAAAATAAACATTCATTGTAAAGTAGAAGATGAAATAGAGAATCGTTTAGAGAAATAAAGATTAATTTTAAATTAATCCTTAGTTCTCTAACGATTTAATTAAAAATTTATTTAAAATTTTGAGGATTAATTTAAAATTTTAATTGAATTTTTAATCATATGATCTTTATTAAAGAAGAATAGTTATAAATAAACACGCGACCATCAGATATTTTATACAAAGCTTGGATAAACAATCAAAAACTTGATCTTTTATATCAAGTAAAAATGTAGATATTTTTTTGTTTTTGTAATTTAAAATAATTGCATTCCTGATTTAAATATTAGAATTAAAATGACTCACAGTAGTGTGATCCACCCAAGATTTCTATATTAATATTAGCACTTAAAATTTATAACATTTCTGATGCATCATGTTTCTATGAATTAGAGATCTAAGAATTCGAAACGAAATGTAAAAAAATTCTGATTATCTCTCATTGTTCATAATCTACCTGTCGAAGTGTAATTAATGGTAATTTCATAAATTAATTTGAACTATTATTATTTAATCCAAATGCTTTAAAATCTAAATAAATTCATATCGTTAAATTAATAAGGTCGATTCTGTTTGCTTGGATAAAAAGAATTCTCTCTTTGGGTACTATGGAGATTAGAAATATTCCTGAAATCTCACTTTGAGAATTATTGTGATGCGTGCATTCCTGTAAGAAACGTACCTAAAATTAATAAACAGTTTCTTAAAAAATGACGAATCCAAATGTTAGGTAGCTGAGTGCCCATACTTTAATTGTCATCACATGACGTATTCTAACACAACTTCACTTCACTTGCGAGAATTAGTGGGAGAACCTCCCCTCCAGAATAAATTTAACTTTTAATTACAGAAATAAATAACCATTTGCATTATATGAAAAAAAAGGTCCATATCACGGAAATATTTTTTATTAGGTGTAAAATTGGATAAAAGAAGAAATCCTTTTTGAGCATCATTTGAGAGTCATTTTGCTCAGTGTGGCAATTTTGAAATGCGGGATGCATATTGGTATGGAATAAGAATACATCATATTATATGCATAGTATACAATATGAGGCAGCGTATATATACGCCCCCGTGATAGTGACCAGGAAAATGAAGCGTATATATACGCTAATGATGCAAATGGGTGAAAGGCTATTGGATTTTATCATTTCATATAGCTGTTCTTCAACAATGGACTTGTTTTGCCCGACTGATCTCTCGTTTTGATTGTTGCTGCTTTACCGACTTGATTTTTTAATATAACTTAAATTTTTTAACTTCTCAATTGGCGCCATCTCAAATAATAGGACTGGGGCAGTAGAACCTACTTTTGGTTCTTGCGCCATTAAAATTAAGTTCTTCAATCAACCAAATATTAGGAATGAGAAACAGAGCAAGGTGATTAAAAAAATTTTTTTCAAAGCAGAGATATTTAATACAGAAAACATTCTTAATTAAACAATTGTGAAACAAAGCGCCATATGCAAAACAAATATGTCATGACATAACTGCCTCTTTCAATTAATGACAGAAAAAATTCTGAATCTACTATCAAAATTAATTAATGCCTTAGTTCGCCGCACAAGGGAGATTTTTTTTTAAAGAAACTCCCATTTAAATGTGGTATTTTTGCTTTTCCTAAATACTTGAAGGCTATTTTTTTTTCAGATCATGTCGCCTTCAGCAAAGTTTTCACGTTTGGCGTATACAACCTAATTGTGACATACAATCGCAACAAACCAATCTCGGACACGAAATAAAAGTTATTAATTCAATCAAAATTTGTAAGCTAAAAATTAAAAATTAATTCATTTTAAAAAGAAATGAGGGCAAAGAACAAAACAAAACCAAAAATAATGTTTAAGCCAAATTAGGACGGATACGATTTTGGAAGTCTAGGTTTTTTATAACCCTTTTTATACATTTAGGTATAGATTACAAAATTTTTTCACAGAAATTAAGTTTAATATAAGATATCAATAATTTTAAGCTAAAAATGAAAATGAACTTAGTTAAATAAACTTTCAATAGTATATTTATTGCACTTATAAAAAGAAAAAACAAAAATTATAAATTAATTCATTTTAACCAGAAATGAGGACAAAATAATAAAATAATGCGTAAGCCTAATTCAAGCGGATAAGATTTTGGAAACTACTTAATGTTTTACATGTATTTTTGTTTTATATCTAAATCCTTGTTTTTTATAACCCTTTTAAAACATTTAAGTATAGATTACACATATTTTTCACAAAAAATAATTTCAATATTTTCTTATTCTTGCAACAATACATAGTTCAATCCACCTTTACAGGAAAAGGCGTGTTCCCGTAATTTTTTTATTAAGGTACTCCAATAAATTTCCGATATATCAGAGCTTTTGGGTGGAGTGTCCATAAGGTCAGGACAATTATATAGAAGTCAGGAACGCACCCAATAAGCTTTGTGTCTCTAGATCATTGGCCTGATAAAATCGCCAATCGTTGCAAAGAGAACGTTTCAGCACACATTATTTTTAAAATGTCATGGAATAGTCTTCGATAACGCCACAGTATGCACAGTTGGCAAAGGGGAGAGCCGCATTTAAAGCTGTTTATTTTAAATCAAATATATATAAGCAAATATTGAATAGGGAGATTTTAACGGCTCTTTAAAAACGACAATTTCATAAATTATTGCTTTTGGTTCTTCCATTTCAGTAGGTTTCCGACTCCGGACAAAAGTATCTAACGCCCGTAATCGTCTATTACAAATCGATATATAATAATGATAGAGATGGATTTTTAATAGGTGGTTTTCTAAATAACAGATGAGTTAGTAATATTTTATCCTTATCGGCCTTTTTTGATTTTAAAATATTCTTTGTCATTGTATATGTATCGGCAATTATATTTGTTCCATCAACTAATTGTTTTGACTCTCCATCTAAATACCCTCATTAAAAAAAACATGTTTTTGGCGAAGTATTGACTAGAATTGGGCCAATGTGGAGGTTGAATTCCGCTCAGCCTCGATCTCGCGATTTGCAGCCGAGTACCTTATCCACTATACAAAAGTGACCACAGATGTTTAGTGGCAGTTACTGGCACAACATGTTTGGCAATAAGCGATAAACGTTCATTTTTGTCGGTGTTATTTTCAAAATGCTCCCCAAAATTGAAATACTCCAATGTCACCGCAAAACGTAATTATTTTTACTGCAGAAGGTTTACTGTAATATTTGAATATGCACAATTCATGCCGTCAACTATTGGTAGCGCTTTACAGTCAGATCTTGACGATCCTTGTCACAGAAAGCACTTCCACTGCTACTGAAACAACTTAACTCCTGGGATTCCTTTAAACAAAATTGGAACTTTTTCAGCGAACTTTGAGATGTGTAGTATTACAGCTCCATCGCATCCTAAAAATCCTGTATATAATTCTGCATATAATTTCAACTAATTAAATGGTTTAGTATTTTTCAAATTGGCTGCCTTCAATGTTGATGAGTGAATGATCAATTTAATAACAACTCGCTTTAATGTCAATTTTATACGTTCGATATGACTTCACTTTGGCGCGAAAAGAACGATCGTAGGCGAGGTGAGTAATGCATGCTTATTTTCATAGCTCACGTATTTTTGATTGCCACAATCCTGGGGAGGAAAAATAGGCGTTCGTATTTGCTTTCTTATTATAAAGTAAGCCTCACTAAAGGAGCATTTTCTGCGTATTTTTCACACTCTGTTATGTCTTCATTATATTATTCATCGGTTAGAAGTTCATGGATTTTATCCTCTGCCAAGGTTAGTTCGTTTATTTTGTCTTCAAAACGTTCAATATTTGAAATCAGTTTCGTCACTAGTTGATACATTCAGTTTCGTAATAGCGGAGCGAATTGTTAATCGATTATGTTTGAATAATAAGTTTCTATTTAACCGATTGACATTATAATTTCCTATTCGGGTAAAAGGGAAGAATAGTGTGCCTTTTGTTGCGCCAAGGATACCAAGTCGCCACGAAAGATGGCAGACAAAAACATTTCTAAGAAACAGTTATGGTTACTACTTAATGCATTAAAATTAAGGTTCTTAAGTGATAAGTATTGGAATATTGATTTTAATTTGAAATTTATTTTAATCTGTTAATTAGATTTTAATTATTTTTTTTTACCTTTGAGATCCCTATCGAAGCTTATCTTAAATTTTGTAGAAGTTCTTCAAACCGTCTGCGCCGGTCTGCTATGTATACAGCTAATTTTAGAACACGCAATGCTTGTCGGCCTCTGAAGAAGGCAGAAATTTTTATTATAAAAAAAACTCCTACGGCTTCGCTACAGACAGAATCAGGAATTAAGTTGTCATCGCGAGCAAACATAGTTGGTGTCACGACAATCACACTCGAACTTTCAAAGCCAGTTGGCGTAACGCACATGTCTGACTTTCCTACGCCAGTTGGGGTAATGCAATGCAGATTAGAATTTTTTATTCCCTTTCCTGTGTTTTCTTTTCATTTAAAAGATTTCTATTTCATTTTTCATTAACAACATTTGATTTTAAATCCATCAGACACAAAGAAAATAAACAGAATCGGTCGAAATAATCAGTCGAAATTCTCCTAAGCTTAACCTCAACTCTGTTGGGGGAAAAACAAAGAGCTTTACACATCTTGGGCGGGATTTTTCCTCAGCGTTTTGGGGCGAAAGTTAGTTCTTTAATGAATGAAAAATGAGTCACTCCATGAACCTGAATAAAAAGTAGCCACTGTTCTATTCCTGACTCTAATCTATCTCTCTGCTAAATTTCATCCCATTCTGTTCAGCCGTTCTGGCGTGATGGAGAAGCAAACAGCCATCCATCAAACTTTCACATTTATATATTCGTATAGATCTAGATTTATTTCTACAGGTAAGAAATCCCTCACTAACAACTCAATCGAGAGGCAATTCCAATCCCGTAAATGGATCTTCCACCAGATAAAGAGATACGACGGAATAAAATTACGACCCAACTGCAAATAAAACCCGACCCCATCCAGTCGAGCAGACGATATGACTTCTGTTGCCACCCAAGTGCACAGTCCATTAGCAATCTTGATTGAAATCGATGGCACGGGCATCTGGAAACAGCAGAAAACCGCAAACGATCGAAAAGGGTAGGCATGGTGCGCGAAAAAAAGAAAATGGCGCGAAAAATATTCGAATACAAACAAAAAGGAGGAAGGGGCGAAAGTGAAATAAACTAAATAATCGTTCCGTCACCCTCATTGTTCGCGCCTCGACGATGAAATTAATTAATTCGGGTGACCCCTACGAATTCTTTTATTCCATCACTTTGCACTTCCGGAAATGTTCGAGAGGCGCGTAGTCGAAAAACATCGGAACTATTCAGGTTATTGATTAGGTGGAACTATTTTTTTACTGGACAATTAATGCTGGGTAAATGCCCCTATGCCGACCTGGAAGAAATATGACCAATGTCCTGGATAAGCACTCGTGTGTGCGTGTACATGCTAGTGTGTGTGCGTGTACGTGCTAGTGTGTGTGCTAGTATGCGTGGGAGTACATGCTAGTATGTGTGCGTGTACGTACTAGTGTGTGTGTGTATAATGTGTGTGAGTGAGTGAGTGTGGTGCGAGTGTGTGAGTGAGTAAGCGTATGCGTGAGTGCGTGTGCTAGTATGCGTGCGTGTAGGTGCTAATATGTGTGCATGTGCGTGCTAGTATGTGTGTGTGTGTGTGTGTGTGTGTGTGTGTGTGCGTGCGTGTGCGCGTGCGTGTTTTCATTTTTTGTCTGCTATTAAATCTGACCAATTTATGAAGTTTTGAATAAAATAGTTAAAAACAATTAATGTTTTCATCTTAGGCCAATCAGTCTTGAGAAACACTGGACGCTGATTAGGGTGTTTGAATTTGCCCGTTTTTACTGAAAATTAGTATTCAGATTGTCATAAATCAGTCAATTTTGATGACTCATTTAATTGATTGGAAGGCAGCCCAGTTTCTATTTGTTTAAAAACATTAGTGTCTCAAGAATATTTTGTTAAATATGTTTCATAAAGCAATGGATATAGATAAAAGATAAGCATTCGTAATTTATTACAGTATTTATTGACTGCAGGCATTATAGAATATAACTATAGGTTTCATTTAGACCATTTTAATATGAGAATTTCTATTATTAACGGTTTATAAATTAGCCGTTGGTTCCAGAATTGAAAGTATATATATTAAACCATTTTTACCTTAAATAAAGTTGATTTATTGAATTGATAATGTAAATATTATAAAATATCACAGAAAACTTTGTCACGCACTTGTTTCTAAAAAAATAAATGCGTGACATTTCTTATTTAATTTCATAATTACAGCAGCTTGCCATTTTCTAAGTTGTAATAATATTTTAGTTTCAATTTCAGCTATTGCCAATGAATGTGATAGGAATTTGTTGATAAATGCTAATTTCTTTCCCATGCAAGTGTAACGTGCTCAGGTTACATTTTATTTTTTTATTTTGTGCGAAATAAATTGTTGAGAAATATGGTTAAAATATTTTTTTAATTCGTTTAAAATATAAAACATAATAAAAAACATTTGTGTCTTTAAAAAATAATAATTTTTTTAATTTAGATTTGTTGTAAAAATGATTTTTGTGCAATAATATTTTTAAAAAATATTGCGAAAATTTTTTATTAAATTCTAACTCAAAAATATCGCAGCTCCAAATGATACCACTGCCAATTCTGGTACCTGTAAGTCAAACGGCCTGTCCTGTAGAAAGCCAAAACACACATACGCACACATTCAGCTATGCAAATCTTACGTGTATGAATTTAAGGCATCATCTTTTTCTAAATTCATTCAGATTCATTATCAGGTAAAATAAAAGTTCTGAATCTTATTATACTTTAAAACTAAAACTTCCACTGGGGTCATAGACGTTCATTTTTCTTTATTAAATACATCTTCATTTCGCAGAAGCATAAAATCTGCTCAATTAAAATGGCATAAGAATATCCATATAAGTATACTCTAGATGAGAAAAGATTATACAGCCATAAAAAACACTATTAAAAAAAATTCCAAATGCACAGAAACAAAAAGATTGTTTTGTAAGAGAAAAATAACAAATAAAATTTTAGTTTGAAATCAAATCTTTCAGAGCTCTTAGAGAAAAACCATAATAAATTATAAAATTTAAATATTTAAAATTTGAGAATTTGATATTAGATATAGGACCAACCATAAGACAAATTTTATACTTAGACATGTATATCTATATAAATAAAAATGAATGTCTTTATGTCTCTTATGCGTGGTACAGCTCATTCGATTCCAATGAAATTTCGACAGCATATTGCTTGCACTTACCAAATGGTCACAGGCATAATACAATCATATAAAGATAAAAATTAAATTTAGATCGATTTACCGCATGTATTAACCGTAGATTAACCACCAAATAACTTGCCAAGGAGGTTCAGTAAAGACGCTCAATTCAAATTGAACGTTAATATTTCTCAGCTATTGTGTGTAAATGCTATATAAATCGTTCTATTAAGGCCTCATCACACGGCAAAATATCTTCGGCACTTTCCGTCAGCAAACAACAATGAAAGTGACGTCACTTCAAAGTTTCACATGATTGGTTGAAGTTCGTTTGCGGACAATATTTCCGACGGCATTTTCTAGCTGGTTAAAGAAAGCTGTAGATTATGAAACTTGCTTGACCGGTTTTTGAGGGTAGAAACGGAAAAGTACTAGCGAAATTTCATCGTGTGATAAGGCCTTTAGGTAACAGTTACATTACAGAGTATGCAAGAAAGTCTAAGGGGAATCAATGCTATAGGTTTGAAATTTTATATGCATTTAATAAGATTCTAGCGGTTTTTACTGCCGAAAATACTAAAGCACAAAAAAATTTGCGCCATCTTTGTTTTTAAAAATTATTTTTCCAACTGTATTAAAGATTTTATAGTATAAGTATTTTTTATATGTTTAATCAATTTGAAAAGAAAATATTTTAATCCCATTTTTTAACATTATACTTGAGAATTCTGAACGCATATGAAACGAATCACGAGATACCATAAATAGTTTCTTTCATTACCATTCTGAAAGAACGCCAAGTTTTACAATTCTAAAAAAACACACAAATGTAATACATAAAAATGAATATCTGTTTGTAGAACAGAATTATAATAAAAATAGAATAAATACTATCTATGCTTCTCCTTTATATATCCTTACATTTCAATGAATGCATTCACTGCCCACAAGAAAATTAATATTCTTCCAATCATTGTTAATTAAACAAGATAACTATATCGAATTCCAAACAATATCTCCAAGATTATCTCTTCTGCGGCAACAACGCACCGGGTACCACCTAGTTTTATATATATGTTACGGTAAAATTAATAAATCAGTGATTATATAAAATTTACCGGTGATTATACATAATCACCACTTAATTTGGTAAATACGATAAATTATTTCATATAAATCAAACTTACCACTACGAGTTGGAGATTTTATAAACTAACCGGTAAATTTGATAAATATGAAATAATTTATCATATTTACCAAATT
>JAPMOQ010062750.1:433425-461079 GCA_026543055.1 Argiope trifasciata
CTTTCAATGGCAATGAACCATTTGCATTTACTTTCAATGGCAATGAAACATTTGCATTTACTTTCAATGGCAATGAACCATTTGTATTTATTTTCAATGGCAATGAACCATTGCATTTACATGAACCATTTGTATTTACTTTCAATGACAATGAATTCAATGGTAATGACCCATTGCATTTTACATGAACCATTTGTGTTCATGTAAATACAATGACAATGAATTTCAATGGCAATGAACCATTGTATTTACATGAGCCATTTGTATTTACTTACAATTAAAGTAAATAAAAATGGCTCACGAAAGTAAGCATACATTATTATGCTATCGCATAATAAAGTTACGAATTTGCGCTTCTTTCGCACTTGTTTTCACTTAACTTCTTTTTAATTTCTGGAATACAAAATATACAGAAAATACAACATTTTAATCTCCATAAAATTCGACCCATCTCCAAATTTTATAAATACTTAAGACTGAAATCAAATTTTTGGATTCAGGAAGGTCTTTGAAGAAGACAACTTAAAAACACTCTGAGCTACGAGGATGGCATCTTGGACAAAGAATTTAACCTATTTATGCCTACTGTTCCATTTTTGGAGCACCCCTCACATAAAAGTTATTTTTAAAATATTTTTTTACATAACACATAGAAATTTCATGCAAAAATTCCTTTTTTTTAACCTCAGGCATAAATGGGTTAAAGAACATTTGTAAATTTCTACCAAAGTTTGAACGAAATACATTCAGGAAAAGTTCAGTTTTATGAATTCAAATAAACACGATAAGTACAAAAAGAAAAAATAATAATGGGATTAATTTGCTTAGCGTCTAAATGATAGAACTATGTGAATTTTTAAACAAATCCATCGAAAGGTTAATGGTCTATCGACCAGTACTTTTACAAACCTACTCTTAAAAACTAACCCATGGATTCAAGAGAAATGGATTAAATTTGGATTATGTAATAATAGTTCTAATTAATTTATGAAATTACTATTAATTACACTTCGGTAGGTAGATTATAAACAATGAAAGATAAACAGAAAGTTTTTACATTTCGTTTCCAGTTCTTAGATCTCTAACTCATGGAAACATAATGTAGCAGAAATTTCATAAATTTTAAGTGCTAATAGCGGAAATATTATTTAGATCACACTACTGTGTCATTTTAATTCTAGTATTTAAATCGGGAATGAAATTTTTTTAAATTTAAAAAAAAGCTACATTCCACCTTTATGTAACAGATTCAGTTTTTAATGGCTTATTCGGTCTTTGTATTTATCTGATTATCTCATCTTTATTTATTTGCTATTCCTCTTTAATGAAGATCCTATTGCCGCATGAAGAAAGCTTACCTCGAGCTCAGTGACCGAATGGTCAAAGCACGCGGTCCAAACCCAGAATTTGCGGGTTCGGTGCTCGCAGTGGGTGTTATATCCAAAGCAAGGCTTTTTCGTTTGTTTCCTTATGTTCTCTAACATCCTAGACCTTTCTTTGCAATGCAAATGAGTTGTTCTTCGAATATTCTGTTCTTGTATAAAAACTGATACCCATTAGTCGTGCACAATTTCTCGACCTTCTAAAGTGGCAAGTCTCCCACTTTCCTTCCATAAACTTGTTTGTCAGTTGAAAGCTGACGGTGTGTTTTATTTGAATCTTCGTGGCGATATAATCAACACATTTAAATAAACTGAGACAGAAACCAGGTTATTGACTCCCTCTCTCGATTTGAGTGATTGAAATGAAAGCAGTAAATACTTCTTACTCGTTAAACAAAATGATGACGAGTAATGGCAGAAGCTCAACGGATCATCAGTTCCAAGAATATGGCAGTTTAACCTGCAAATTGATCGATTCATCCTCATAAACTGTCCAAAAGCACATTAATCAATGAAGAGTTAAATGGAATGGATAATCACTCAGACATTTTAAGACGTTAAGTAAACTGTTCGATAGAAATATGGAAACAAAGATTTGCTTAATCTGTTCTTTCTGCAAGTTAAAGTGATTTTTTCTGGTCTTCTGAATCTTTTTTCTGAATAAAGAAACTATTTTAATCACATTTTCTAATATGAAATAAGTATACTGAAAGAATATAAAACGAATCACGAGATACAATAAATAGTTTCTTCCATAACCATTCTGAAAAAACACCAAGTTTTACAACTTATAAAAGAACACACATATTTAATACATAAAAATGAATATAAGTTTGTAGATAGTTTAGTTTAGTTATATTAACGTCCCGTTTTAAAGCGACACGAGGGCTATTTTGGGACGGACCTTGTCATTTTGAACCACGATCAGATGACGAGGACGACACCTGAAATGGCACCCCCCTCTCAACACCACACCAGCGGGAGGACGTTTGGCTTGACAGATTAAATGTGCAAGAGTAGTTTAGTTTTTAGAATAGAATAATAAAAATAGAATAAATACTATTTATGATTGTCTTTTATTTTATATATCCTTCAATTTCACTGCCGGCCAGAAAATATTCTTCCTGTCATTCTTAATTAAACAAGAAGAACATGACGCTTTACAATTCTAAAAGAATACGCTAATGTATTACATGAAAATGAATAATTGTTTGCAGAATAGAATAATAAAAATAATAGAATAAATACTATTTATTATAAACGGGCCGCGATAGCCTGGTTGGTAGAGCGTCAGTCTCATAACCGAAAGGTTGTGGTCTGTCCTCGTCTAGTCCAAAGACCGCCGTGTTCGCTCACGGCAGTTGGGACACGTTAAATAGGTCTTAACTGCAAAGTCCTCCAAGTTCCTATAACAAAACGATACCTCTGGGGGTACTGAATCAGGTATGAGTCGGTCTCTGAATTGGATTTAAATTCTGATTTGCTGATGAATGAATTCGACCGCCCCCTCAAAAGGGTTGTGTCGTGTGTGTTCGAGCGAAGTCGTGCTTTCACCTGAACGGTGCTTGTTCACAACGAAAGGCGCACACCTCTGCCTTAATCGAAACAGCTCTGCTAATTCGACTTGGTTTGACCTAGTGGCATTACAACAACAACATTCCCCAATAAATATCCTTTAATATCAAAGAAAGTATTCACTATCGTCAAGAAAATATTCATCCTGTCCTTCTTAATAAAAAAAGATAACTATTTCAAATTCCAAGCGATGCTTCCAAGATTATTTCTTTTGCGGCAGCAACGCGTGTTGTACCAGCTGATATTCTATAAAAACAAATTCAATTCGAAAAATTTATCAGGTTCAGATATCCAACTCAACCGTTTAAAGCAGCCATCATCACAGAACCTCAACAACGAATGCATTTAAAATCCACCATGATCCTTTTCCGCTAAAAATTCCACCAAGTCAAATTTCTTTTTCCTCCACTAAGCTTCTCGGGAATGTAGCTGACTCGTTCTAAATCACCCTCGATTCCAGGGATGGGCAGCTCAATATCCTCCACCCAGCGAAAAATGGCCCGATTTCGGGCATTAGGAGATAATATCCATTCAGTTTTGCTTTCTTTTCGCGAAGTGGATTTTGTGGAGAAAAATTGAGGCTGAATCTCAACATTTATTTCTATTTTCATTTCGTTCGTGGGCCAATTTTTTTACATCACGTTCCTCGGAAATGATCCGGAAAAAAATGGGAGTTTTGACTATGTTTCGGACTTTAACTACTCTTGGAGACTTCTGTGGAACATAAAAAATCTAGTTAGTTGAGACATTTACGGAAACTTTCGTGTACAGTTTTTTCTGCAGTTTATGGTCTCTGTTTTTATTTCAAACTTTTGATTTTTTTAAATATATCTGGATTAAAACGTATTTAAAGATACACATATCATTATATTTTATAAATAATCTATTAACAGAGAAAAAGTTTTGTGGAATATAAAATTTGTCAATATAAATGAAAATGAATGTATGTCTCTTATGCGTTCCCGTTTATCCGATAAGATTTCGACAAAAAATTGCTTGCACTTACGTGAAGGTTGTCGGCATAATACAATCACCTAAATTATTTTTTAACTATTTACCGTATTATTAACCCCCAAATAACTTGCCAAGGAGACTAAACAGATTCAGTAAAGATGCTAAATTCTAACTAGACGTTAATATTCCGTAGTTATTGTACGTATATGCAGTGCCAGTCTTTCTCTGAGGTAATAGTTTCATTAGAGAGCGTACGAGAAAGTTTTAGGGGAACCCATTCCATAGGATTGTCATTTTAACTAAACATTTAATAAAATGTTAACGTTTTTTGTTGCAACTTCCGAAAATGAGATAGTAAAGATAATTTTTAGATATCTTAGTTTTCAAAAAGTTATCTTTTCAACAATATTAAAAATTTTACGGTGAAAATATATTTCCTATGTTTTAAAATTGAAAAAAGTAAATATTTTAATCACAGTTTCTAATATTAAACTAAGTATATTGGACGAATACTAAACGAATCAAGAGATAGAATAAATAGTTTCTTTCATCGCCGTTCTAAAAGAACACCAAGCTTTACAATTCTAAAACATAAAACAATCTAATGCATAAAAATGAATATTTGTTTATAGAATAGAATAATAAAAGTAGAATAAATTCTATTTATTCTTCTCCTTTATATAACTTTCAACTTTAGTGAATGTTCCAATTCACTGTCACTGTTTCTTGTCGCATTTCAATAAATGAATTGCCAACAAGAAAATAAATATCCTTCTTAATGAAACAAGTTAACTAGTTCAAATTCCAAACGATATTTTCAATATCATTTCTTCTTCGACAGCAACGCGTATTTTACCAACTAGTATTCTATATAAAAAAATTCAATGCGAAACGTTTCTCAGGTTCAGATATCCAAGTCAACCGTTTAAAGCAAGCAATCATCACAGAACCTCACCAACAAATGCATTAAAAATCCACCAAGATCCTTTTCCTCTAAAAATCCCACAAAGTCAAATTTCTTTTACCTCCACTAAGCTTCTCGGGAATGCAGTTGACTCGTTCTAAATCACCCTCGATCCCAGGGATGGGCAGCTGAAAATCCTTATCCCAAGGAAAAATGGTCCGACTTAGGGCATTAGGAGATAATTTCCATCCAGTTTTGCTTTCTTTTCGCGAAGTGGATTTTATGAAGAAAAATGAGGCCGAATCTCAACATTTTTTTTTTATTTCATCTCTAGCCAATTTTTTTACATCACGTTCCTCGGAAATGATCCGAAAAAAAAAAGAATTTTTTACGTATGTTTCGGATTTTAACTACTCTCGGCGTCTTCTGCGGAACATAAAAATCTAGTTTGAAGAGACATTTACGGAAACTATATATCTGAATTAAAACATATTGAGAGATATGCCACATTACGAAGGACCATTTTCCTACTTTTTACTCTAAGAGTCCGGGGATATATATATATATATATATATATATATATATACACAAACATCTCATGGTTCTTATTTATACACACACTTGAATGTAAAATACGCAAAGTTGGTCAAGAAAATGAACTAATTTTCGCTCTATTTAGACTTAACTGACTAACTCAATTTACTCGTAAAACGCCCACTCCCGGTACCATTCCGCTGCGAAATGTATCCACACATAATGTGTTAATGACAAAAACTGTTCTGCATCATTTGCTGTGTGTGTGATAATGAGAAAAACCATAACTCATTGAGCAAATTATCTATTTCTGTATACCATCAACCAACAATATCTAAAAAAGCGATCATAATCTACCTGAACAGCCCTTCAGTTTGTTCCATGTGAGAGAACGCCAATCTATTATTGGAGTAACAATTGGATTGTAATCAACGGACGAATAAAGCTGTCTTACAAATGATGTTTTTTTTTTCTTTTATGAAAGTAGTGACAAAATTGCTCAATGTATGCTATGTGAGCTTGATAAGGGATTTATACATTTTTTCACAGCGTAGATTAAAACGGAGAAAGAGATATATTCAGTGTTAGTAACTTGATTTCACGCATTTCCTATACGGTAAAAGCTCTTTATTCGCGGGGTATATGTTTCATAAATGTGCCGCGAATACAGAAACCGTGGTAATTTATATGGGATTATAGGGGATACGTTCCTAGATGACAAAATAAGAAAAAAGAAATATATATTCAAATTAATCTTCGGAAAGAGGTGAGTAAATTTTCATTTCTTAATCGTTAGTTCTACCTTATTTCTTAGTCGTTAATTCTACAAATATACTTTATTCATTAATAATTTCATTCTGTTTGTTTACATTCTCGAAAACACCGATCGCGGCGAAGGCGGCTTATGTCAAAGACCTCGGCGAAACCATTGAACAACATACTTTAGGCAAAGTTGTAATACGATCTATTTTACTTTTTCTATCAGTACATTGGACGACATTTACAAAGGATATTGGGTTGGATACCTATTGGAATCCTTTTATTATTATGTACTAGCCGCCTTTGGCGACCAGCTGGTTCGCCATGAGTAATGCGTTCTAAAATTTTCAATTAAATCACATATTCATTAGCCTAGAAGTAATTCAGGGAATTGATTGGCCTGAAAGCAATATTTTCTTTAAGATGATGGACGAAAAGTTCTAAAAGAATACCTTTTCCATATAATATTCTTTAATTTTATAAATCAATCAGTTTTAACTATCGGTTATGCTTCCAAAATATTAAAATTGTTTTTTTCGATGATATTGCCAAAATATGAAATATGTTTCTTTTTTTTTCAAAGAAAGCGAGAAAAGGAAAAAAGTATTGAATTAATGATACAGATATTGCAAACGATTACATAAATATGTCATTAAGTCCGGATTTCAATGCATATCCTGTCACAATTCAATCAGGTTTACTGTAAATAAAGAAAATTTATGGAATTAATGATACAGATATTGCAAACGATCTTAGAATCCTTTGCTTTGCATTTATTTTTTAAAGAAAATATCACATTTTATATTTCTTTTATTTTATCCTGTCACGTGCTGAAAGTTGCATTTCTGTAGATTTATTTTGCGATGATAATTTTTTTTTATATGAACTTCCGGCATTCTTTTATTTTATCCAATCACGTGATAAAAACATGGTTAAAATATTTCTTTAAAAATTCGTTAAAAATAGAAGCTTACGTTATAAATTCAAAAAACTGATATTGTTAGAAAGCTAATTTTTTTATCTTTAAATTGATGTAAAAATCATGTTTGTGCAATAATATTTTCGGAAATTATAACGGAAAAACGTCGAAATTTCGCTTAAATTTTAATTAATTCAAATTCTAATTAAAAATTCGAAAAAAGGGCTCCTAGGTGCACATTCCGGACCTCCAAGGTATGCATGTACCAAATTTGGTAGCTGTAGGTCCAACGGTCTGGCCTGTAGAGCGCCAACACACACACACGCACACACATTGAGCTTTATTATAAGTATAGATGTACTCATTGGATCCGCGAATATAGGAATTGGGGCGCATTTTTTCATCCGCGTATAGTGAAAACGCGAAAGAAGCAAGCGCGAATCAGGAGCTTTTACTGTATTTCTTACATAGAGATGAATGGATATATCTATATTGCTGAAATGTGAGAAATATTAGGTCTATATTTCTCACATTTCAGCAGAATTCGATTTGGCTTAGTTTGATTTATTGCAGAAACAATCCGTCATATTTCATGACGTTGTTGCAGGAGCATCGAGATCATATGAAACAGAAGACATTCCTCACAATTTTGTCCTTTTAAATAATATTAGAACGCCTTGAGTTAAAATAATATCAAAAATGAGTGAAGGGATCTTATAACATAAATATGTAAAAATGAAAGTTTATGAGAGTTAACTCAAGGATAGGAATATTCATTTCACAACAAGAAAAGTAATTATAGAGAAATATTGATATTTTTTTCTTTTAAACTGTTTTAAAGCTCTGGGAATAGCATACTTGCCACCCAGTCAGACAAACTGAAAATTTCTATCTGTATATACAAGACAACATTTTGAAATCTCACAAGAATGGCTTTTTTTAAAAATTCCAGTAGTTAAGTACGGGCCATTGTTTTCAAAAGTGAGAAAAAAATGAGGCTTTCTTTTAATATTTTAGATGTTTTTTAATTACAGAAGTTATGTTCAGGACATTGTTTTCAAAAGTGACACAAAAAGGACGCTTTTTTATCTTAGATTTTTTTTTTAATTCCAGAAATTATGTCGGGACATTGTTTTTAAAAGTGACACAAAAAGGCTTTTTTTATCTTAGATTTTTTTAATTCCAGAATTTATGTTCGGGACATTATTTTCAAGAGTGACACAAAATCGAGGAATTACTGTAAAAACGTTACAAGTTATTAGAAAATCCATTCAGCAATTATGACATTAACAAATGTTGTAGTAAATAACGTTAAAATGCTTGTGACAATATGGTGTACTTTTAATCTCTACTTGCACATAGATCTCGAAATTACACACTTCACTAACTGAACTGTTTCGAAATAAATTCGCTCTCACAAGATTTCAAAACTTCCATCGTTAAAGCATAGATCTCCACACAAGTTGTGATCTGCTAATAACCACTCCATAATTTCTCCAAACTCCTTACGTGAATTACAAAGTTTGGAAACTGTAGTAGAATCCAAATTCAGCATCCAGTCTTAAGTGGCTCTTAAGTAAATACCAAGCACAAGATTATAAATCATTGAATGTTCTAGAAAATCGCAGTAATCACGCACACAGAGAGTATGCATATTGATCTAAACTAGAGAATTCCTGAATGTATGGAATAAAATGTCGACGAAATGTTATCGCTTTCCTCCGTTAATGTCAAAGCAAGAGGGAAACTTTTATACACCAATTTTAGTCTATTATATTCCTTAAAATATTACGAATTGTTTAGAGAATGTCGACGAAATGTTATCGTTTTCATCAATTAATGTCAAAGCAAGAGAGGAACTTTTATGCACAGATTTTAGTCTAGCTTGTAGATTTTTAGTATGTGTCACATTCTTATTATTCAAAAAAATGTTTTAATTCTTAATCACGGATGGGGGGGGGGTCTTCAGTCGTCGGGCCCTGTTGCTTAAAAATAAGATATAAATGTACATAGTTCCTGTTCTTAAAACGATTTCATAGATGTATATTTCACCTTATTCCAATCACGCGTGATCTAATTCCTATTTTATCTAATTACGCGTAAATGTCATCTATAGCTTCGCAGCTATATTACAATTAAAGACTTCGCACTCCGTGTTTATTTCTGAATACCAATTTAGAAAATAGTCGTGGAATATTATTTCCTGAATCGAGAACTTCGATAGTTTAATGACGCGAATCGGCACTTGGGCCGCATAATTAAAGAGATGCAGGAAATCTAAGCTTCCGTTTATCAAATAATTGCATATCAGATTGAATTGAATTGACGATTGCTTTTGAATTTTCCGATGTGGTAAGTGAATTGTTTGCTTTTAGTTTCCATGCTACTGAAAAGATTGTCTATTGGGACTTGACTATTAGAAAACTTTATGCATATTTATGGGAGATTTATGGAATAAATTTAAATATACTTCAAGTTTGGTTGGATTGGTTGGTTGGTTGTGTGTGGTTTATTGGCGCAAGAACTACACTTGGCTAAACTGCGCCAAGCATATGGTCAAATTAGAGAAGACATTTAAAACAACACGATTTTAAAAGCAGACGCAAGTTACTGAAACCACACGAAATGTATCGAAGGCATGAATATTAAAAAAGAACGATTTTAACGTAAGACAGGTAAAATTGGCAACATTGCTCGAAAATTTCCAATGTAAGCAAAGAGCATAAGTTATCAAATACAGTAAAAGCTGTATTCGCGGGGTATATTTTCCATAAATATGCCACGAATACAGAAACCGTGAATACGGGATGGTCATTTATACGGGATTATAGGAGATACGTTCCTCGGTGACAAAATAAAAATAAATCCATTTAATTGGAGTTTTTGAATATTTTGATTCATTACCTTAAGGCTTAGGCAACGGTTTGAAGAACTTTGTAATTTTCTCTTGCTTGGCAGTTTTTACAAACTCCTCCCATTCAGACGGATACGCAGCAGTCACATTAGCAATTTGCCTCCTTTAATAATAAGACTTCATTCCATAGACGTTCAGAAGAAATCGCAAAGTTCTTTTGACATTCCCTCAGATTTTTCAAATGAAATGTCACATTTCCAGTGCTTGTTGAAGCTTTTTCTTCAATGGGCTGAGAATTTAACATTTCCTCCAAGTTGGTTTCAGTCAAATCTTCATCTTGCGAATTCAAGCAATTCCTAAATGTCACTTGATTTCTATCTGTTCGAACTCATCTCGTCCTATTCCATTCGCGATCTCGACTATGTTTGCAGTGTGCATTGAACAACCTACTTTAGGCAAAGTTTTAATAAGATCTATTATACTTTTTTCGGGAGTCCATTTGGCGGCATTTGCAAAGGATATTGGGTTGGAATCCTTTTATTATTATGTCTGTACTTATTAGATCCCCGAATAAAGAAATTTTTAACCGCGAATAGAGGAATTGGGTCGCATTTTTATAATCCGCGAATAGTCGAAACGCGAATACGGAGCTTTCATTGTATATTGTAAAAAACAAATATCCATCAAGTCACGCAAGGTAACAGATAAGGAATTTAAAAAAATTGGCGATGGGAATTAAAAGAAGGATATTCGATCAAAATATGCATGATAGTAACATATAATATTAGTATATATAATATTAGTATGACAAGTGGAACATACGGGTACGCTTTCTTAAAAAATGAGGTGCTTATGTGTGAAACGTGTATGTCCTATATGGAGTCGAGTCCATTTGGCATAGAACTCTCTTATAGGGAGGACTGGCCACAATCCAATGGAAGGTTTGAGGGAATACAATTTATTATGGATATACAGTTCCGCTGCCAAGTTGAAAAAATGTCTAATTCATGCTCTCTTTGCATCGCCATATGACAATTCTTTGACAAAAGAGAAGTAGTCGTTTTTGCTGCATAATCAGCCACTTTATTACCATATATTCCCACATGACTTGGAACAAAGCTAAAAAGTATGTTCAATCCTTAGTTGGATTGGATAGGCTAGTTTTAATTGACGGGCAAACTATTTAAGAACTGGATGACTCAATTCTGAATCACAGAATTAGGAAAGGACAATTCCCTGAGTAGGCAACCAATAACTCTCACAAAATTTATGCGATAGTTGAAGATCCAGTAAGATTCAACGATTATAATTTGGACCTTAAATTCTAACATTGGGAATTTCACTAAAATATTAGGATCAGAAGTTGCCTCTTTTGACTTTGCACTTGAATGGTTTCTCACAGACGTCAATCAAAACTTTACACCATTTTGACACTATATTTATTTTAATTTAGATCAGAGGTTCCCAACCATTTTTGAACTTGCTCCCCCTTTTCAAAAGAATATTTCATTATCGCCCCCCTCCCACTCCAGATGAATAAGACCGTACATAATGCGAGGTGAAAACAAGAATTAAAAAAAAATTCTAATAGATAGAATATTGATGGAATTGAAACGCTACTGAATTTCTTCTTTATTTAAAAAAAGAGGAATAAAATTTTTAGTTTACCTGTCACACGGTCAGGCAGGGATTTAGATGATACGAATTAATTCATTATAAGCCATTGCTTTCTAAATAAATAAATTGACAGTTTCAGAGACCCATCAAAACGCTTACTTAATTATATTAAAGAGTATTTTTTATTAAAATTTAAAGACATTGAATTTCTAACTTAATTAATGAGAAGGCTGAATTTCATGTATTTTAAGGAGCTTGTTAATATAAAGGTCGATTCTACTTAAAAACAATCCTAAGTCGCTGCGTTCAGTAACATGAAGTCGATTTCTCTTTTCTGTTACCAATGTTGCATCAGCACTAAATCCAAGTTTTGCTAAATATGAAGAAAGGAATGCTATCAGAAGTCGTTGAACAATCGACCATAATCCTGAATGCAGTTCCAAAATCGACTTCTGCAACCAAAATTCTTGAATTTAATTTTTAGATTCCCATTTGTCGTCAGTTCTATTAGTTCTTCTAACTGAGGTGATCCTGCTGTGTTGACTGACGTTGGAAAAATGATCCAAAACCCAGTCTGGTCTGTCCATGCTTAAAACGTCCTGGAATCTCTCCTTGAAGTTATTGTACACTATATTTGGTTAATCCTCTAACGTCCCTTCATTTTCATTTTCCCCCTCATTTTCTCTGGGTCTTTTACCGCCCCCCTGAAAGCTTCAAACGCCCACAAGGGGGCGTTATCGACCACGTTGGAAACCTATGAATTTAGATGGTTAAAATTATCTACTTAGTGTAAACAGATATTAATATTTTGGGGAAATTCAATTTAAAAGTATTGTATATATATGTGGGTGTGATGGGTTTAAATGCATCAGTCCGCTGGTTTAGATAATTCGTTTATTAAATGATTAAAAAAAGATTTTTACAAATGAAGTTTCATTGATAAAGAATCAATTGCGATGTCATGGAGATGAACAATAGATATGTTCAGTTGCTCTTTTCCACCTACGCGTGGCACCTTGCGCATTTGCAGGTGAATTCTTCAACGCAAGAATTCTAGTTTCGGCCCTTTGAAGAGGATCACGTCTCAACGGTTTCTGGTCGCGACCCTTCTCGGCGGACGTCCGTCTATCTTCTTGTTCTCTGCCCTCTCCCTTCTGACTGCTGATTAACACCGGAAGAAGTGCTGAGCGCCCTCTCGTGGAATTAATTTACCACATATATTTGTTTGTATATATTGCGTTTCAGTGGGCCAAGATTTGAAAAATTAGAACAGGTCAGATCTAGCAGACGTGTCCGAGAATATAAGGAATTTTTTTTTCTGATTCTGTGATAGAATTGCTGTTTGTGTATTAATATTATAATTTTCTTTTCACTGTTAAATTGGCCTTTGAAATGTACCTTGCCTGAGAAATAGCAGTCGATCATTCAGAACTTCCACTACAAAGAGAGCCTAACGTTTTCATGCTTGTTTCCAAAATTAATTCCTTACTTCTCAAACTGAACATGTATACTGTTACACTTCATTCAATACCATTTGGCAATTCGCTATACATTTCCATATTTTGCTGAATACACTAAAAGCTCCTTATTCACGCTTCCTTCATTCACCTTTTCACTATTCGCAGATTAAAAAAATGCGACCCAATTTCTATATTCGCGGATCTAATAAGTACATACCTCATAATAAAAGATATCCAACCCAATATCCTTTGTAAATGCCTTCAAATGGACTCATAAAAAAAGTAAAATAGATCTAATTGCAACTTTGTCTGAAGTATGTTGTTAAATGATGTCGCTGAGGACTTAAACATAAGCCGCCTTCGCCGCGATCGGTGCTTTCGAGAATGTAAACAAATAGAATGAAAGCTACCTTATTACTCAATGAATAAACTATATTTGTAGAAATAACGACTAAGGTAGAGCATGACATTTCATTTGAAAAATCTTAGTGAAGGTTTCAGAGTAGCAAATGAGCTTTGCGATAGCTTAATGAACATTGATCCGTCTATGGAACGAAGTCTTATTTTTAAGAGGCAAATTGCTAATGCGACTGCTGCGTATCAGTCTGAATGGAAGGAGCTTTTAAAAACTGCCAAGCAAGAGAAAATGACAAAATTCTTCAAACCATTGCCTAAGCCTTAATATAATGAATCAAAATGTTCAAAAACTTCCAATTAAATTGATTTTATATATATATATATATTATTTTGTCCCCTAGGAACGTATCCCCTATATATATATATATATATATATATATATATATATATAATTATAATTTTGTCATCTAGGAACGTATCCCCTATAATCCCATATAAACGACTCTTCCGTATTCTCGGTTTCTGTATTCGCGGCATATTTATGAAACATATACCCCGCGAATAAAGAGATTTTACTGTACTGAAAGGAATTTCAGGATTTTCTTTCCAAAAAAATCAAATGGTGAATTTTTGTGTGTCTTTATACCTAAACTTCCCTGCATTGGAAACCGAATTTGGGTTTTAGCGACGCAATAATAGAAGTACGTGATGAACTTATTGATGCAAGGACGGGAAGAAATCACTGATGGAATGATCTGTCATCTGTTCTAAAATTCCCTCTCTTTGTCAAAAATTTCTTTTTTCCAAGAAAGGACGGAAAATCATATATATTTTTCAGGTTAATTAAAGTTATATTGCCGCAATGAAACAAAACGCTACAGGTTCTGCGTAGCTGAGTGGTTACGACGCTGGACTCATAGTCAGGAGATCATGCGTTCGAAGCCCAGTAGACTTAACGTTTGTTTTTCCTTAATTTCGTGTTCCAGAAGATTCTGGGCCCTTCTCTAATTGACCAGATAAGTGCTCTGAGTTGCAAACGAATTCGATCACATGATATGTATGCGGAGCTAACCGTGAAACCCACGTGGTATCGTAAGTACGTATATGCATGTAAAAATATTTTTAAGACCAGGTGTGTGTGTGTGTGTGTATAATATGGTTTGGTTTACATGACGGTAGCTTCTAGAATAGCTTACCGAATATATCTTGTCTCGGAATATAATTTGAAATGATATTTTTACTCGGATTCATTGCTCACGTGTCTTCATCTAAGATATGCACGTTGTTAAATCTCGTTAAGTTTGCTGTTAAAAATAAACTGTTTTAAAAAGACAACCAGCTCGTCATTACTTGGAATCTCGTATATTTTAACTAGGTGATATATCATCATTTTATTTACTCTGGACTGTCTCCAGAAAGGTATTCTGGAACTTTCTGTACAAAAGCCGAAGATCTCTCAGTCAGTGTTCTTAGTTCAGAGTTGAGCTAATAAATTGATTGAACTCTACCTCCTGAGTTCTCTTGAGATCTATCTACGTGACAATATGCGTAAGAAGCAAAGGAGTCAAAAGATTTTGAGGTTTCATTTGTGTTCTTTGAGAATAGAAACAAAGAAATTCAATCTTGAAATAATAACAGAAACTTATTTCTTTTTGAGATGCATTTAGTGAACGCTCTAAGAAAAGGTAAAATTATGCATCGAAATCTGACTGGAATACAAAATGTGACAACATGAATAGAATGGGCGATTTAGTGGAGAAGTATTAAGAATTATACATTTGAGACTGCAGGTTTTATTCTTTAAACTATATTAATATTTAGAAATATAATTTGCTTTGGTTTAAAATCGAAAGATTGCTTCTAATATATTTTTTATACGTCAGTGCCATCAAAATGAATTTTGAACACAATTTATTACAGTGCTTTTTATGGTTGTCACAAAATTCAATATATGTTATACTCCTTTGTATTTTTGGCAACGTTAAAGTTAAAATTTAAAAAATACATTATTTGGACTATAATAGGATTAAGAATTTTAATTCTCATTTAATGATCATGATATTTAAAGGATAACTTTCTTTCTAAAAGTTAACAAATAGAATGCGACAGCTGATACAGTCAAGTCAAGTGAAGAGAAAACTAATGGCTGGAATTCGCAAAAAAAAAGAACCCCTTCCAAAAACCCACCATTAATAAAAATGAAATATCAGCAAAAAAGTTTGGGAACTTGTGGCTCGAGCTTGTTTAGCTTCAGTTTTAGAGGTGATTTTCGGAAAATGAAATAAATCGCCATTATCCATTTGATGCCAAAATTGGTAGAAATAAATGTGGAAATTTTGTACTTATCCTGCCAAAGATGAGTAAGTCTTGTTTTTTTCCCAACACTAATCAGGTAGAGATTAGCATGATTTTGACCAATTTTTTTAAACGATTATGCTTATTTTCTTAGAGTTTGATATATTTAAAATCAAATGTTGTTGTTTAAACTATCTTTCGGATTCATTCTGAAGTACTTTTAAGTTAAGAAAACAAAATAAAAGAAATGAAAAATTTCTAATATGCATTGCGTTACCCCAACTGGTGTAGGAAAGTCAGGTATTTGCTTTACGCCATCTGGCATTGAAAGTCCTGTGCACTTGTGTTTTCTTTAAATTAAAAGTTTAAAAATGGTGTGTATCATACTGTTGTAGCTATCTCCATCTCGATCCATAAATAAAATGGATTTGGCCGGACTAAATTTGCAGTTTTGTTTTATTTTGAGTATGCAATGTAAATAAATTGTTTTTTCGTTAGTTGTGTGTTTTTGTTATTAATTTGTATTTATGTATGCATTGTATTTTGTCATTATTTGATAGTTTTTCTTACATATACATCAAAATTTCTAAGCAAACAGATTCACGGGTTGTAGCTATATGTCAATCTCTATCAATAAATAAAATGTATTTGTCTCGATTTTAAAGAAATACGGACTTGATTTATTGCTTGTTTGTTTTTTATTTCAGGTACACACTGTTAATTAATTGCTTTTAGGTTAATTGGGTACTTTAAAATAGGTTGTGTATTTTGTATATGCTTATAATTTTAAGTACATTTGTTTAAGGGTAGTTTTAATTACTTGTTATTGCTTGATAGTTTTTCGAATGCCCAGTAAACGAAATCTTATCTTTCGAAAACGCTATGACAGTAACCAGAAGTAGACAGTCGAATTCTCTAGCAGAATTCAGAACAATGAAAGAAGGCTACATCTAGATCAGCTGAAACGCTATAAATGGTTAACCGAATTGATCAAATCATTCACGGCTACGAAGTCTCTGGTCAAAGCTAGTGCTATACAATTTCAGTTGTATTCACATGTGATTACATTATAAAATCTATCACACGACTTCTTATTTGTGTTTTCTAACAAGAAAAAAAGCTCTAATAGCGAGCTGGACCGCAGTGAAAACTTCATAGCAGTCTATCAGTTTTTGAAATTTGAAGGGAGTTTTCAGTTTTGAAATTTCTCTATTAGTTTTTGATATTTGAAGGGAGTTCAGTTTTGAAATTTCATGGGAGCTCAGTTTAGAAATTTCTCCATCGGTTTTTGAAATTTCATGGGAGCTTAGTTTTGAAATTTCTCTATCGGTTTTTGAAAATTGAAGGGAGCTCAGTTTTGAAATTTCTCCATCAGTTTTTGAAATTTCACGGGAGCTCAGTTTTGAAATTTCTCTATCGGTTTTTGAAATTTCATGGGGGCTCAGTTTAGAAATTTTTCCATCAGTTTTTGAAATTTGAAGGGAGCTCAGTTTTAAAATTTCTCCATCGGTTTTTGAAATTTAAAGGGAGCTCAGTTTTGAAATTTCTCTATCAGTTTTCGAAATTTGAAGAGAGATCAGTTTTGAAATTTCTCCATCAGTTTTCGAAATTTGAAGAGAGCTCAGTTTTGTAATTTCTCTATCAGTTTTTTGAAATTTAAAAGGCAGCTGAAATTTCAAATTTCTCTATCACTTTTTTTTTAAATTTGAAGGAAATTCAATATTGAAATTTCTCTATCAATTTTTTTTTAAATTTGAAGAAATTCAATATTGAAATTTCTCTAATAGTATTTGAAATTTGAAGGAAATTCAATATTGAAATTTCTCTATCAGTTTTTTGAAACTTAAAAGGGAGCTGAGATTTGCAATTTCTCTATCAGTTTTAAAAATTTGCTTCTCTATAATACTCCAAAAGACACACCTTACAATACGCATAATAAAATACACAATATATTTTACCAGACATATAACATAATAAAGAAATATTGTTTTTGATATGTCAAATTAATATATTCAAAACTTTGATTAAAAGAGATTTTTAAGCATTTATTTTCAGCTACATTAAGAGTAATTTTTAAAATATTAAATTAAATTAATTCGAGCTCGATAGATAACGATTCCTAAATGAATAAACCACATCTAAATAGGAAAATTTTTATTCGGTATAAAATATTTTCTACAACTGCATAATAAGACAAATAACAACAATATAATTATACGAATCCCATTTTCCAAAAATAATGCAATAAAACATATTTCACGAGAAATATAATTCCTTTCATGACACATTACATTTGTTTATTTTCAACTAATCGCTGATTTATGCGAAATATAACCATTAGAAAAAGACAATATTTAATGCCCATAAAATATACATTCCATTCATTAGTTATTGTAAATAAGGGAATTTTCAAGCCATAAATTTCTCAGAAGAATTGCAACGCATTCGTTTTATTAGATACCTCATAACGCATTCGAATTTAAATTGAGAAACTTATCATTTTTATTCAATTTTAGCTGCTTATTTTCCTTGAAGGCACCTTCGTTTTGCTAAAAGTAAAAAAAAAAAATATTTACTCCAAATTCTCTTTTCATTTTGATTAAGTAAACAGACTTTTATAACGATTTATTCCTTTTTATTTCTTGAAGAGGGATAAAACTGCCCGTTAATCTTTATTTATGTTTATTTCTAAAGCTTTAGACTTTCGAAGACTTTTCGAATCTTTTTGCAGTATTTTTTTTCTTCTTTTTAATATATTGGCATATACTATAAAATGTATTAGGAGCATTATACTTAAACAGCGTAAATAAAGTTACTTCGGAATGAGTTAACATTTATCCTGTGCATTATTTTCAAGGCTAATCGAATAAAAATTCACAGATAAAAATAATTTTTTACTTGCCCTAAGTAATAAATAATTAGTAATCACTATAAATAATTTATAGTGAGACCGATTTGAAGATTTGTACGCTTTGAATGCTTTCAACGCAAAGGTTAATTGAAGTACCATTATGCTATTCCGGCAGTAAATCAGTATTTTATCTGAAATATTAAGATTGAATTAACAGAAAAACAAATGCCGCAACTTCCGATATTCTTTATGTTCTTTAGATTAATCCCAAGCGGAGAGTGCGCATAAAAAATAAGGTAACTTGATTCCAATTTTTATTTTTTTAATTCCTTTGAAATTTTGATACTTAGAATCATACTTTTTAAGAACGAGAAACGAATCATGCCGAATTGGCGTCCAGTATGGCATGACATACGTCCACACATATATAATACTCTTTTTTTTTTCGCTTAAACTTTTATACTACCAAACAAGAAACACTTATCTATATTAATGTAATTTATAAATTAGGGTCATATCCATCTGATAGTAGTATGTCCCATAAATGTTTATTATAAATTATCCATTCAGAACATTTTGGCAGTTTAACTAATAATCTTTTTGCCCTACGCCACTTTTAATATGATAAAATATGATTTATTTCACAGATAAAATAAGGGTATAATTTATATAAGTTTGGGAAGTCCCAAGTTTATAATCCTTTAGCAATAAATTTAAATGGAGCTCCTACGATAGATAATTCGTTGCCTTTTTCTTAAAATATGTTTCCTTCGAGCTTCTGTACGAAAACAGTGCATTCCATTCATTACATTTGAATGAAATTTTGTACAATATTTATTTACAAATAGTATACACCTGTTGAAAAGATATTTTCTTCTCAATAATATTAATCTTTAAAAGTAATCGGGTCGGTCTAATGCCCCTTGATCATACCAAGCCGAATGAGCGGAACTCTTTCGAATGAAGGCAGAAGTGTGAGCCTTTCGTTGTGAACGAACGCCGTTCAGGGGAAAGGACGACTTTTACATGAACATGCACGACACAACCCTTTTTAGGGGGCGGTCGAACTCATTCATCCATCCGCAAGACAGAATTGAGATCCGAATCAGAGGGCGACTCAGTATCCCCAGAGGTAAGGGAACTCGGAGAACCTATTGAACGTGCCCCCACTGCCATGAGCCAACACGGCTGTCTTTGGCCGAGACGAGGAGAGAATTCGCGACCTTTCGGTTACGAGACGGACGCTCGGACCATAGGTGTCCAGCATAAATAGATTTAATAAAATTAATTTCTCTCTGTTAAGAAGAAACAAAAAAGCCCTTACTAAGATAAAGAACTCAAGGGATTATTAGAAGCTACAGCCATTAAATCACAACAATATGTCCAATATAAAAGACATCCGCTTCCCTTGAAAATATTGAAATAAAACAATAATAACAGAGCCGGCCTTCTCTAAGAAGGGGCCAGAGAGCAAGAAACCATTTGGGGCCCTAAATCTTTAGCAAAAGTAAAAAACAAAAATGAACATCTGCATATTTATTTAATAATGCGTCATTTTGTCTTTGCTATTCATTACTTCAGGAAAATAAATTTTTCCAAATTCTTTTCCGATACTTAGCATAGCAAGGGGGTTACACTCACATGCCTGACCATAGATAATCCTTTATTCAATTCTAATTTGCTGAAAGAAGCATTTATTATATTTAGTCACTGGCAATGTAAAGGATTGTAAAAAAATATTACATTAAATGAAGACAAAAGTAGATGGCTATTGATTTACAAGTTCATTTGAACTCAGCCTCGACTTCTGGGCGCCGGGTAAGCCACTCTATCTGAACATGTCTGATGTTGATTTTCTTATTCGTAGATGAAATCCCGTAGATGATATCCCCGCCTTTTTATAGACATCTAATCACTGCAATCTTTGCCTCATAAAGGCGTCAGTCGATGCTCAGACAGCCACATGGAAACAAGCTGGTAGACTTTTAGTGTGTGTAACACTATTATTGTTCAGAACACTGTTCTAGTTCTTAATCACGGTGGGGGCTCCTGTCAAAAGTCACAGTGGGGGCCCGAGTGCATAGCACCCGTCGCACACCCCAGATGGCCGCCCCTGCCTAATAATACAATAAGAGTTGATACAGTAACAATAACAGATGATACAGTTACGTAATACATAATAGTGATACAACTCGCTCAATTTCAATTAATAAAAGTTCAATAATAATATTGAGGCGTGAGTTTTTTCTATGAGATGCCAAGTAAGATTCTCCGAATTTTATTACTGCCAACAAAAACTTCAAACACTTCTCAAATTAGCCCCACAATTGTTACACGTTCGCAGTTCATTCTGAAACTCCACACTAACAAAATAGTTCCTTTGAAAACATCCTGCGTTGACAAGTCCCCTGATCTAAATTGAAATCTCCTTCTAATTCCTTCTAGTCTCCTTCTACGATTTAATTTAACTTTCGGGGAGAATTCGTTTGGATATATTTATTCGAATTTACCCAACGTATTTACTATGCATCGATAATCACGATACATGTTACGCTTCTCAAAGTTATTTATTTCTTTGGTGCGTCTCTATTTATTTCATTCAGACTATTAATTTACTGTTGCTATTACAGTTACGATTAAACCTATTTCGATATAGCTGTAGAATTACTGAATCGAATGCAGTAAAAATATCTAACTATTATTTAAACAAATTATCAGATATTAACTATTACCCGCGACTCTGTTCGCGTGAAAATTTTGATGTATAGGTACGAAAAACTATCAAATAATGGCAAATAAAAAAATTAAACCTTATCTAAAAACGATACATTTAAAAGTATAAGCATATACGAAAAATATATGACATAAATACAATTTAATAAAAAAAAAACACAACTAACGTAAAAACAATTCATTTACATAGTATACTCAAAACAAAACGAAACAGCAAATCGAGTCCAGTCAAATCCATTTCATTGATGGATCTAGATGGAGATAGCTGCAACAGTATCATACGCATCATTTTTAAACTTGTAATTTAAATGAAAACACAGGTCTCAACAATCATGCATTAACTTTCAAATCCAATTGGCGTCACGCACCTGTCTGACTTTCCTACGCCAGTCGCGGTAATTCATTGCAGATTAGACATTTATTTCCTTTATTCTGTTTTCTTTAAATTTAAAAGTACTTCAGAATGAATCCGAAAGACATCTGATTTTAACTACATCAAACACTAGGAAAATAGACAGAAGTGTTTGAAATAATCGGTCAAAATTCTACTAATCCTAACCTCAACTCGGTTGGGGGGTGGTGAAATTGGAGCCTCACCCATCTTTGACGTGATTTGCCTCATCTTTTTGGCACAAAAGTGAGTTTTGAATGAATCAAAAATGAGCCACTCAATGAACCGGAATAAAAAATAGCCCATGTTCTATTCCTGACTCTATCTTTGTACTAAATTTCATCCCATTCCGTTCAGCCGTTCTGGCGTGATTCAGTCACAAACATCCATCCATCCAAACTTTCACATTTATATATTAGTATAGATAAATAATACAGCAAATATTTAACATTATTGTTATAAATATAGTATTAATTGTAGCTATAATAATGTTAGTAAAATAATGAAATAACTAAAGTAGAAACAAATTTAAGCACGCCAATGATGAATTGAATATATGTTTTCGAATATTGGAAGTGCTCAAGAACAGCACCAAAAAGAAAAGTGAAAAAAAAAAAAAAAATGGACGAAACAAAAAAATTTTTTGACAGTTCAACAAAATTTGCTTGATACTTTTAATCAACTTGATTACAGAGCAGTTCAAGAAAATAATATTTTCTGCAGTATCTACAGATATTGCTGACTTCTATGAGGAAGATTGCAACCATTAATGACGGAAGGATTTTTCCACAGTTTTAATTAAAAACAAATGATTATCTCTCATAATTTTGTTCTTCTACACTTATAATAAAGCTCAATGTGTGTGTGTGTGTGTGTGTGTGTGTGTGTGTGTGTGTGTGTGTGTGTTGGCGCGCTACAGGTCAGACCGTTGGACCCACAGCTATCAAATTTGGTACATGTATACCTTGGAGGTCGGGAATGTGCACTTCGGAGCCCTTTTTTCGAATTTTTAATTAGAATTTGAATTAATTAAAATTTAAGCGAAATTTCGACGTTTTTCCGCTATAACTTTTGAAAATATTATTGCGCAAACATGAGTTTTATATCAATTTAAAGATTAAAAAAATTAACTTTCTAACGGTATCAGTTTTTTAATTTATAACGTAAGCTTCTATTTTTAACGAATTTTTAAAGAAATATTTTAACCATGTTTTTAGCACGTGACTGGATAAAATAAAAGAAATATGAAATGAGATATTTTCTAAAAAAAGAAATGCAAAGCAAAGGATACTATGCATAGAGCTGGGATTCTGATATATATCAGCTCAATGATTCAATGATCGTTTGCAATATCAAAATAATTACTTCAATAAATCTTCTTTACGGTAAACCTGATCGAATTTAGATAGGATATGCATTGGAATTCTGACTTAATGGCATATTTCTATTATCGTTTGCAATATCTCTATCATTAATTCAATATTTTTTTCATCATAATAAAATGTAATAGTTTCTAAAAAAATAAATGCAAAGCTGAGGTTTCTATAAAATCTGCAAGAGCACGTCAAAGGGAAAAAATTAGGTTTTATCACCGTGTTGCCATCATTTTAAAGGAAGTTCAAATTAAAAAAAATTATCATCGGAAATTAAATGTGAAGAAATGCAACTTTTAGCAGGTGACTGGATAAAATAAAATAAATATAAAATGTGATATTTTCTTTAAAAAATGCAAGGCAAAGGATTCTATGATCGTTTGCAATATTTATATCATTAATTGAATAAATTATCTTTATTTATACAGGATTGAATTTATACAGGATATGCATTCAAATTTCTTTCCAATGGCCAATTTGTAAAATATTATTAATAGGCATATATATTGTTTAATACTGTTAATTTGATCTAAATCAAGTAAATAATTACATTTTATGTAGTTTGAGTTAAACAATGCATTTATGAACAATGAGTTTTAGATTTCTTCATACTTTGCTCTGTGAGCCATATTTTACAAAATAGTTTTATTAATATTTTAAATAAAAGTTGCTACATCAATCAGTCTTCTAAATCAATCATTAAAACTGACTGATTTACAAAATTAAAGAATATTATTAGGAAAACGCGTTCTTTTAGAACTCTCAGTCCATCATTTAAAAAAAATATTAATTTCAAGCCAATCAATGCCCAGAGTTACTTCAAGGCTAATGAATATGTGATTTAATTGAACATTTTAGAACCCATTACTCATGGCGAACCAGCTGGTCGCCAAAGGCGGCTAGTTAATTTAATAAACTTTTCAAAAATAGTTTCAAATACAATTTCATAATCGGTTTTATAATTTATTATAAAATTAAAACCAATATTAACGTTTCATATCTTCGACCTACTAATTTTCATTATGTCAACGTTATAATGAAAAGCATATTCTTAGATTAGACAAGATTTTCACTAGCTTTTATTAATCTAAACACAAGAGAAGTGAGTATTAATGAAATGTCAAAGTATATAGAGAGTACGACATTCTTTTCCTGAAAGTCATATGAGTCTAGCTCCGAATAAAGTAACCGATTGTAACTTGTTCTTGAAGTAACCAATTTCTAGCAGTTCGTTATGTCACTATGATACCAACTGCAGCTCACAAATAATGTTCATCGGCTTTACAGCACTCGTTTAAAGCAAACCTGATTTGCAAGTTCCGATTTAAATATTTACGGGCGAGGTTTAAATCGATTTCATTTTTCAGATGTATACACACGCTAACCAAATTTTGTTTGTAGCACAACTATTTCGTGGTGCAGCGAATTTTTTTTTTTTCCGCCAACGCATATGCAATTTAGTTTCTAAGTTCGCTTGCCAAGTTTCATCTGTTTATAGCAGAGGTTCCCAACGTGGGCGATAACGCCCCCTTATGGGCGTTTGAAGCTTTCAGGGGGGTGGTAAAAGACCCAGAGAAAAATGAGGGAGCGTTGATATGGCACGAAGGGGCGTTAGAGGATGAACCAATTGTAGTGTACAATAATTTCAAAGAGCGATTCCAGGACATTTTAAACATGGACAAACCAGACTGGATTTTGAATCCTTTTTCCAATGTCAACACAGCAGGAACACCTCAGAAGAACTAATAGAATTGACGACAAATGAGGATTTAAAAATTAAATTCAAGAATGGTTACCAAGAATTTTGGTTGCAGAAGTCGATTTCGCAACTTTATTCAGGATTATGGTCGATTGTTCAACGACTTCTGATAGCATTCCCCTCTTCATATTTTGCAGAACGTGGATTTAGTGCTGTAGATCCATTGGTAACATAAAAAGAGAAATCGACTCATTACTACTAAACGCGGCGACTTACGATTGTTTTTAAGGGAAATCGAGCCCGTTATTAACGAGCTCCTTAAAATGCATCGAATTCAGCCTTCTCATTAGTGGAAATTCGATGTCTTTGGATTTTAATAAATTACGTATGCGTTTTGATGGGTCTCTGAAACTGTCGATTTATTTGCTTAAAAAGCAATAGTTTATTATGAATTAATTCGTATCATCAAAATCCCCGTGTGTCTTTATAACAGGTAAACTAAAACTTTTTTAAATAAAGAAGAAATTCAGTAGCGTTACAATTCCAACAATATTCTATCTATTAGTAATTTTTTAAAAATTTAATTCTTGTTTTCACCATGCGTTAAGTACGCTCTTATTTCTCTGCCGTGTGAGAACACGGCAGAGAAATAAGCGGGGGCGGTATTGAAATATTCACTAGAAAAAGGGGCTCCAGTTCAAAAAAGGTTGGGAACCTCTGGTCTAGATCATAGGTTCCCAACATCCCCCCCCTCACACGCCAGAGAAATAACAAGGCACATAATACATGGTGAAAACAAGAATTAAATATTATAAAAACATTACTCGTAAATAGAATATTGTTGGAAGTGAAACGCTACTGAATTTCTTGCTTCATTTAAAAAAGTTTTAGCTTAGCTTTTGATGATACGAATTAATTCATAATAAATTATTTTTTTCTAAATAAGTAAATTGACAGTTTCAGAGAACAATCAAAATTCATACTTAATTACAGTAAAAGCTCTTTATTCGCGGGATATATGTTCCATAAATATGTCACGAATACAGAAACCGTGAATACGGAATGGTCATTCATATGAGATTATAGGGATAATCAATTTAATTGAAGTTTTTGAACATTGATTAATTGAAGAATTTTGTAATTTTCTCTTGCTTGGCAGTTTTTAAAAGCTCCTTCAATTAAGACTGATACGCGACAATCACATTAGCAATTTGCCTCTTAAAAATAAGACTTCGTTCCATAGAAGTTCATAAAGAAATCGCAAAACTCATTTGCCATTCTTAAACCTCCACTAAGATTTTTCCAGTTAAATGGTACGTTTCCAGTACGTGTTGAAGCTTCTTCTTCAATGGGCTGGGAATTTAACATTTCCTCCAAATCGGTTTCAGTCAAATCTTCATTTTGCGAATTTTTTCACATTCATCTCAAGATTACATTCCATATTATCCAATATGATTTCAAAGATTCGTTTAATGAAATAGAGCTTAAAGACCCGGATTATTTCTAGGTTCATAGGTTGAAACAAAGCCGTCATGTTGGGAGGTAAAAATGTCACTTTTATATTTGGATGCATAGTTTCAAGTTCGCTAGGATGACCTAGTGCATTGTCCAAAACTAGAAGAGCTTTAATGTCTAAATTCTGGTTGTTGTTTTTTTAATAAGTTTCAATTTCAGAAACAAAACAATTCCGGAACCAGTCACAAAAAATAGCTCTTGTAACCCACGCTTTCTTATTAGCACGCCAAAACACTGGCAGGTTGAATAAAGAAACCGCGACTAAAGAAATTTTTAGCCTCGAATACATTGGGTCGCATTTTTTTCATCCGCGAATAGTGAAACGGCGAATGAAGGAAGCGCGAATAAGGAGCTTTTACTGTATATTAAAAAGTATTTTTAAGAAAACTTAAAAACATCAATTTTCGAATTCTTTTTTAGACTATATTTGGTTAATCTTCTCATGCTCCTCCGTGCCATAACAACGTCCCCCAATTTTTTAGGAACTTTTATCGCCTCCCCTTAAAACCTCAGACGCCCACAAGGGGGCGTAATCGCCCTCGTTGGGACACTATAATCTAGACTGTTACAATATAAAATTATCGTATTAACACACATGCGCACAAAACTCGTTGAAGATACATTTAAGCATTTAAAGTCGTTCTGACAATTACAATAGTTTCCTCTTCAAAACAACAAAGTAAATTGGACTTGCTTAGTGAATTTAATTTATATATAATTTTTGTTATCCACGCATCTGCATCCAGGTGTAAATTTTTATTTTTAAATCATAGAAGAGAAAAAGAAACAAAAATTCCAACATCAAATAAATCTCATTAGAATGGAATCATTTTTATTCATACATTTATAAAATTCCTCCTCAACTTAATGAAAATTTCTAGATTCAATTTCAAAAATATTTCATTGTTTAGTATGAATTGAAAGAAAACAATTTCCCGCTTGAAATCATTTTTCATGCACGGGTGGTTTTTATCAAATTTTTTCTTTGTTCTGCGATGGCATGACAATTATTTCTTTATCTACGCATGCACAGAGCAATCTATTGACAAAAATAATTCTTAGTGTTTCCATTGTTGCCAAGGCAACTGGATGAAAAAGTACTGAAGAGATGGCGTGCCGTTGTTTAGATGCTTCTAATTTTTGTCTGCATTTTTTTAAATTAAGAGAATGGTTTCTTAAAAACTTACGGTGTTAAATTTATGTAGCAGTTTCTATTCTCTTTGAAAGTCAATAGAGTTCCAGTTTATAAAAAAAATCGAAAATGTTTTTTTCTCACATCGTATTATATATGTTAAGGTAAAATAAATAAATTCGGTGATTATATAAAATGACCGGTGAATAGTACATGATCACCGCTGAATTTGGTAAATATGATAATTTATTTCATATTTATCAAATTCACAGGTTAGTTTACAAAATCCTCAACTCGTTATGGGGATTTATCAAATTCACCGGTTAGTTTACAAAATCCTCAACTCGTAA